>JAOCNB020107862.1:0-19160 GCA_026546465.2 Palythoa caribaeorum | reverse complement strand
AAGATTCACTGTAAAGACTGCTCAACAAACAATAAAGGTAGTTCGCCTCTAAATTCAGCCGTACAATACATGTGTGGGGCAAGGCGTTTCATTTTCAATACCTTGTTTTACTTTGTTTTTTCTTCAAGAAAAACCGCTCACAGAAATAAGAACAAATTAAGAACAAATTGAGGCTGAAATCGCTAAAAATTAAGAACAATGAGCCTCGGCAAAATTTACTGGTTCTTGTAAAAAAAAAGCGTGTATCAGTTTTAAGAGAAAAGAAGATATGAATATAAGAACAAATTAACAATATGAATAAAGAAAACAGACGTCAAACTCTTACCACACACAGAGAGAGCTCTTTCTAAGGTCATCCAAAAGTTATTAACAATGAACAACAGTTTCACGATTAAATCGTGCTCCGCCTTTTTCTCACGATTTTAATTGAACGATAAAACGGAAGCTCCTCTCTATAAGCAAATCTGTTTAGATTTCTAATCAGTTTAGTTTGTTTTCGTTTGTTTGTTTAAGGCGCAGTCAAATTTACAACGGTGACTCGCAGTAACGTGTTTGAACTTCTGATTGTTCAACTTGTAAATTTGCTGCGTGAGTTTGGAGTTTACGCACATTAATCTAAACAAGTGAACCAACAAGAGCTTGCAAAAAATGGCATACAAAGCTATATACATCTAGATACAAACATAAATAAAAAATACCAGAAAGTTGAACAATGATCGTTGCATGACGCAGAACCTCCAGGAAATCGGCTGTGTTGGGAACCATTTGACTCACGGAACTTGTTATTAACTCTACGAATAGTTCTTGAGGTCTTTGAGTTGCAAGCGATAGCCCCAGTGACTACGGCTTGGTATTGTCTGCAAATTCATCTTGCTTTTTGTGATGATCATTCAGAACTGTACTTTTAAAGGAATTGAATTTAGTGTTAACATAATCGACTGCCATCACCTGGAGCGCTAGGTGTTGTTGATAAAGTTTTGTAATAATAACTCACAATTACAGAATATTGACGCGAGCAGCAGCTAATTATTGAATGCTGGCATTCGGAACAAAAGCAGTACAGAAGCTAAATCAATATATCATTATTGAAACCAGAACAAAAGAAATCGGTTCAAGAATGAACGACAAAACGGAAGCATTGTATACAAAAGTAATTAAAATTATTGGTTTTTCCCACCACCAAAGAGTTTTTTCTTTTGTAACGACATTAAAAAGCTTTAATACGAAAACAAGTTAAGATCTTTTTAAGAATTTAATCGTACTCAAATTTTCTGACAACAAAGATAAGCCTAACCTTGCAAGGACTTTAAAATGTCAGATTACGACTCATTTCAATTGTTTAGAACTCGTTTCAGTTCTTTGTCAACAAACTTAAACCAAAGTACTATCCTCTAGCTTGTTGAAAAATCACCCAATAGCCTAAACTTCAATCTATTCTGACTTTATACTTTAGTGTTTAGAGGTCACACACGAGATTTAGCCAGCATGATTGCGTGCAATTGACATCCACTGAAATTATCGCATTCACAACATTTCGGAACTGAGAGTCGCAGTGAGGTCTATTGTACCTCCACCCCCGAGTAGATTCAAGTTTGTTGGAACATTGTTGATCCTTTGTTAGAGAAATAAAGCCACACTTAGAGCAGCACGCAAGCTATATTATGTTCTGCAGAGTTGGTCAGTTCTTAGCTGAATCAAAAGAGCAGCCATTCATTTGATTTTTTATTTCCACATATTTATGATTGAAGAAGGATTCTACTTGATCATAGGCCAATTTCCATCGGCTATTCATGTTTGAGAAACAAAGAAAGCTCTGTTTTGAAGCGTCTTCAGTTTGATTTTTTTTCTAAACACTGTATCACCATTTTGTCTTACTTTGATTTTGTTTCTGTGGTTACTGAACACGTTTATCAGATAAGTTTTTGTTGTGTTTTGAGATGGAACGAAAATGAGAAATTTGTATAGCGACGTTTATTTCGATTGAAAGAAATGTTACAATTTAAGCATTTAAAACAACCACTTTGTTTTCTTCTTGCACCAATTAAATTTATTCAAATTAAATTTTAGAGTAGCTTAGATGTTTCTAAAAGATTTCAATATAGGCCTCTCTCTGTTGACCATCTAAAAATTTCATCAGCTTCACATTAACAGACGAATGACTCGAATGCGGACGAAAAAATGTGCCCCGTCGGGATACTAACGCTAATAAAACGCAAATAAAGTCATAAAACTGCAATATTGTCTGGTTAGTGGTCCCGGATAGTGCACTAGATGCACGCCTCGGAGAGACAAGGATTCCCACTCGGTATGTAATCGATTTTTTCAGCGAGTTTAGAGTAAGTAAATGTATGATGTATGACAGATTAGTCGATCAGAGTGGAGGCAATTTGCGCTCTTTTTCATTTTGAAACGTTAAAAAGTCACTGCTTTTATGCCCACAAAATTAGTTCCATTTGAATTGCAATGCAGGGAGCGATAATTGTTTGAACAGGAAAAAGTTGCCCGCAAATAAACATGTAATTACTCGAGATATCCAGGCTAGCTGAATATGTCAATGGCTGACCGCTATTAGTTTGCTCTTCCGAATGTGAAAATGGAAATAAAATCAATCACTTTGAAGTCTTCTCCATATTCTTCCCTACAAAGAATGCTTTTATAATATTACACTTAATCAAACAAAACCGCCAGTTTTTTGTTTTGGAACTTAAAATATTAAAAGAGTGTAAATTTGGTTTCTTCCGCTATCAAACATCTGCCCCATAGTGGAAATGATATGAAATAATATTGCTTTAGTGGACATCTGCAGCCCATGGGTTATGAAGTTGTACTAAAAGAACAAGTGAATACTAAGTGAATTAGAACGGAAATCAATAAAGTGCCCACATCCGTGCCGGAATCTTTGTAAATTTCTTAATTATCTAATGTTGATATATTCCCCAACTTAAGCGTTTTGCATACTAGAGAAGGTTGATATAAAGCGATATCGCCCGACAGGTTGTCCCGGATAAAGCAGAATTAAAATGTCAAGCCGTCAAGAGACAAATACTAAATTTTAATAAATAGTTTTATTTGGGCTTATTCAAAAATTTTGCTTTATACAGTAAGCATTTTCTGCCTTTACGACCCTAAATGTTCATAATTGACTACTGAAAGTTTCGGGCTCCCTTTGTCTTAGGAGAAGTCCACTATTTACACAAGTGCATACTATTCACTCAAAAGATTTAGGCAGTAATACATTGAATACTCCCAATGTACACAGAACTTTAAGTATTATCAAATGCAATTTTATTAACTATATTTACAAAGGTTGCAATATCAACACTGCTCTATACAATGACACTCTTTATGAAAAGAAATGATTGTAGTTGTGTTAATTATAATGTCTATTCTAAATCTTCATCTTTAAAAGCAAACCACGAACGATTTGTGGTTTTCTGGTCTCTTCAGTAGTTTTAACTCAGTTTAATGTCACGTAAAAGTACAAAATAAACTACCAGTTATAGATTTCTCGAGATAACTGAGAAAACTTAAGTATCTAACTAAGCAATGTGTTCTTCCTTTCAATAGAAATAGAAATAGATCAATTATTTTCTCTACCGGCTTTAGTTATAAGCCAGGAAACTGTGTTCGCGGTAGTCCTAATAATTCTGCATATTTATATATTTTTTTTATCGTGGCAATTTGCAAAACACAGAATGTTCTTAAATAAGGGATATCTGTTCATTTTTACGCGAATCTACATTAAGACTACAAATTGAAGAAGACTGAAATAAAGGATTTTAAGATTGCAAGGTACCCGTTTATGTCACTTTGCAAACTTTGCTAAGTTTGAACATAACTCAAGATTTAAAGCAATTCGTACAGTTAATGGTCGTACTGTACATTATTCGAATCAGAGTTTATCTGTGACAAGCGCAAGGTTGTTGATATGTCCCGGGGAAAGTTAAGTTGGAGTAGCTTCGAGTTGAGTTGGACTCTCCAAAGTGGAAAGCAGTGTTTGGACATGTAAAACCCCGGCTTCGCGCATTCTCGAAAGCTCCCACAAGGCCAAATCTAGGTCGAATGGCGGACTGTGTGAGGCTTGATCTGTCGGCAGTAGAACCATAAGGATGAGGAAGAGATATTTCGGAAAGGTCCTCTGAAGTTCTCAGGTGCTGGTATGGATATGGCGACATCCCTTGTGTGAATGTGTGGTACAAGAAGGGATTATCACGGAACAGAAACGAGTGGCTGCATTTTGGACGACGGGGCTTTCTTCTTCTGCGAAAGTTTCCTTTTGAGAATTCAGGTAAATCTTTAGGATGGATCATCCAGTAGTGGCCTTTGCCATTTTCAGCTCGACTGGCTTTCACAAAGCAGTCGTTGCTAGATAAGTTATGGCGCACGCTGTTTCGCCAACCTGGTCCTTTTTCTTTATCGAAGTGAGGGTAGTTTCTGGCGATGTAGCTGTAAATTGAACTCAAAGTCAATCTCTTGCTTGGCACACTAAGAATAGCTTGGGCAATCACCGCAACAAATGTCTCGGAATTCCGATCGTCTTCTTTAGAATTCTTGCTTCCTTCACCAGTTTTGTCATTGTCTTTTGAATTACTCGTGACTTCAAAGGAGGAAAGTGCTTCGTCGTCTTCATTTTGAGTAGAAATTGCTCTTTCAGTCTCGTTATTTTCGAATTTGTCTGCCTCCTTTTCGATTTTTATGTTGTGTTCTTGCAGCCGTGGATTGCTCAGAATAAAATTCGTACTGCTATTGTAGATGCTCTTTTCATCTTGCTCTCTCGATCCCTTTAACTCCGCATAACTGAAAGCTGACATACGACCCGGATGAAGAAGATATTGGCTCAAGGACGACATTTTTGTACAGTTCAAATCCAAATATTTTCTCGATTTCTACCTTGGTTGAGGTATCCTTACTGAACTTAGCAACGTCTTTACAGCACTGTTTAGATACAGCTGCGTGAGAGATTTTATAGCAATGTCAATCAGCACGAGATATTTAATCACTTGTTTGACGCACCACAGGGGGGTCAGTAAAATTTCCGTCAAACAGGTGTGTGACACTACAGCGTCATGCGTGCGTTGCGATATCGACGATATATTACCCCATAAACCAGAACTAACTAAACGATATTTACGGGTGCGCACCCTAGTATTCGAGGTGTCGCAACGCTGTTTCGTAGTTCTGCAAACGCTTCCAGACTAACAGAGCAACAAAATGTATTCTATTTTTTGAGAATTGCTTAATGAAGTGTTGATTAAATGAAAAAGGCGGGTTTGTGCTTACAATGCACGTACATTTTTAATTTGTTTGGGTAGAATTTTGTTATTGCGTTCATCAAAGGTTATTGTAGAAGTGAAAACATTAAAATGGAGCAATGGCCATTTAGTGTGACTCGCAGTCTGCCAAACTCTGCAGGTCTTTGTTTCGAAAATAAACAGGTTTAATTTTTCTCAAAAAAATGAAAAGTTCTCTTTTTGTCAGATTTTTGCCTTTTGTATGCTGTCTTTGTCTAATCAATGAAGACTTTGAGAAACGGTCTATAAACGCTTGTAAACAGTGCTTAAGATGGATAATTCGCCCCAAAGGCCAGCAAGACCTCTAATTATGTAACAGCATTGCAGATTACGCCGCTGCAGGTGATAAAAACAGTTTTAACAATCTTGGTTAAATGTTGGTAGTTTACACGTTTAAGAATGGATCTGTTAAGCGTTTACCTAATACAGACACCACTTTGTAACACAAATCCGAACACGCTTGTGTGAAAGTTTTCTATTTATAAAACGAACGGTCTTGTGAATTAATAAGCCCCACCGTTCCTCAAAACACAACAACGCTTCCTCTGTAACTGTTGTGGCATGAACTAAGGAACAAGATATATTTGCACTAATTAACAAAAATTTAATCGAATTTTTTTATGTTATTAACTTGCATGAGAGCAACCAGTTTTCGATTGGGAAAAATTAATAAGAATCACTGCTCATCTTGAATTTTACAAACAAAATCGTTTGACTTTTAATTGGGCAACATAGCATGATTATTGCATTTAAACAGTAGCAAATTTTTACCGAACTCATTATGACGGATTCATTTGATAAAAAAAAGTTAGCTCAGCTACAGAAAGAATTACATAAAAGCTGATTTGGGTCAAAAATAAGCATTATTGTAAAGTTTTCAGCAATTATATTTTGGAGCTTTAATCCTAAAAGTTGTTTTGGATTACAGTGAAAATGAAAACAGCTAGGATTTCGCCTTTGCCATTTGTGTATTATACTCATTTAATTTACTCTTGCATCGTTAAAAACAAACACTCGTTCGGTGGTAAATCACATTTATTATTTAAAACTGCTAGAATATTGTCAATGCGTCTTATAAAGACTGTATTTTCCATTAACAAAATAGAGTTTCTCGTTAAAATAACAGATATGGTATAAAACAAGTTAGTGGGTTTTTATATTTTATTAATTTTTGAAACTAAAAAATTAATTTGGTAAAAAAATTTCTAAAATTTGTTTTTGTCAGCAGCTGTAAAATTTAGATATATTAGAAAAAATCTTCTGATCAACAATTTAGTTTTCTAAAAAAGTGCTTTGACACCGACTCTTTTAGCGTAAGCACAAAGCTTTTGAAAACAGCGGCATAATGTCGATTTTATGTGTGGCAAAAAAACCACTCAGTTAACCACAAAATCTTCAGGTGTTTGAGAATGCCTTTTGGGCTATTTCTTTGGAAAATTTACCTTAGACTTTCTTAGCAGCTTGGCAAGTTTTTTTTTCTAGAACTTCATATTTTTAAGGCGTGGATGCATCTGTTTTAAGTTCATTAAAAGAAAAAGATATCTTATAAAAATACAATTCTTGCACACAATGAGCATAGGCACATGTTTTTAAAAAGCTTTTGAAAATAATACAATTGGCAAAATTGTCGCTAATTAGGACACTAACACAAGAAAAGGAAATCAAAAAATATTTCATATTCATTTATTTAAAACGACGATTCCAAATAAACGGCGACAAAAATGTCACAGAGACAAAACAAGCGAAAAGCTGCAGATTTAACAAATTTATCTTCTCAAGAGGAATATAAAAGTCGTCGGAATCTGTTTGAAAAGTTTTCACGCCCCCGTTTCGCTTTTGTAAATGTAGTCACGAACATTGTACGATAAAGAAAAAGAAATGTATCAGCATTACAAAATAATGTTCTCTATTCTCTAAGATCGTTTTCCTAAACAATTATGTTTTAATCTTCTTAGTTTTTACATGTGACGAGTTTCGACATGATAAAGACATGTAACGAAAATTATCAGCTCGAAAAACGAACCATGATTTGTGATACTAAATGATATTACCTAAGGATTATTTTTATGTTTTTGAAATCTTGCAACAGAAAGCTAATGATAAAAATCAAGCATTTTCAGGCAAGTAATGTTTCATATACACGTTCACCACGATTCATATACTGTATAAATTCTAGTTTCAATTATTAGGGCTTATCGGTTAGTACCTTTTTAAGAAACTATGCAATTATAACTTATATTGGATAAGGAGTTAATTTTGTAATCGAACTCTTGAAGAATATCTGTTTTTCTTTGATGTTAATAAAAAAACATTAATGGCGGTTTCAAACCTAATTTGGCATTTTGCTGTATTGTTTGTCTTAACAGAAGTAAGCCCAAACAAGGGACGAAACTGAAGTTAAACTCACCGAGTTATTTTCTGTGGTTTAAAAGTAATTTAGCTTGATTTTGCTTCTAAAGTGCTATTATTTACCAAGAGAAAGGAATTATATATATAGTTGTAGGCTGAGTTTAAATTTACTACTCTCTCGCAAAGGATAGTTTGGTTTTAATCCGTGAAACCAATTTGGAAATTTTTTTCTTTTTGTTGTTGTCGCGTTATGCTTACTTCTGCCGGGTTACGACCGTGTGTGTGAGAAGTGCTGTTGTCGGTAAGTTTTTATCGTTTCTTAAACTTAAATTTTATTAAACAGCTATAGCAAAGTAAAATCGGTGAAAAATTAATGTGAAGTTTTAAAGGCAAAAATAAAACTGGCTAATAAAAAATTTGTAATAATTTTGTAAGAGAGTTATTTAGTTTTAATTAACTCATTTTGACTGATCTTGCAAGACTTCATATTTCAGCCCAAATGGTAATCTTTATCTTGTGACTTCTTTCTTTTCATGTTTGTGTTGTCTTGTCCTTCTGTCTGTTATTATTGCTTTAAACGTTTCGGATCATGAATTCTCTCTTCAAACTTACTGACGGAAAAAGGCGCTTATGTCCCGAATTGTTTGAGGCAACAAAAACGGACGGAAGGGCGAGACAACACAGAGTGGAAAAGATGAAGACACAAGATGATATTATAATGATCTACAAAAAAAATTAAGATTTGAGCTTAGAAAAGCTTTGGGAAAAGATTTCATTTATAGTTTTAATTTCTCTTGTTTTTAAACTTGTTTGATGTGTTGGCTATATATGTATTCTTTACTCATGGTGTTGATTAAATTTACAAAGAATTCGAAGACAACCATTACCTTGCGCGACACTTGCTTGTTCTGTTTCTAATTGTTTTCGCATGGTAAAAACATCTTTCAGTGTGAAAAATTCAAATACTAAATGAAAAATTCATTCTTGAATTTTTCTGAAAGTATCACATTTTATGTCATTTATTAATGAAATTGACTTCTAGCCACGGAAAACGGACTTCGAATTCTACTCACTATAGTATCAAACTTAAAATAGTTTGACAAAGCTATCACTTGTACCGGTTAAACGTTTGAAAACATAGCATTTTAATTATTGCAGTGGAAATTTGATTATTTCATTGCAGATTTACGAAAACTTGTCTTTTCATTAATCGGAATTTATTATAATTTAAATGAGGGTGTTAATTTGAGCTACACAAGGCCATGAGAACATCACTCTATTAAAATATTTTGCTTCAGCGAAGAAGAAAAAACAGTTTCGAGAATATTTTAAGATCGTTTTGTTCAGCTTGTTTCGTTCTTAAAAATAAAGTTTAATTGGTATGTATCGATTCGTATTTTACCATTTATAACAAATTCAACAGCTTTTACTGAGCAGTTGTGAGACGAAACACCAAAGTTAAAATTAAGTGTTACGCTTAAGATTACCCCACGATTAACCAAATTCATTTTGTTCCGTAATTACTACTTTTTCAAACCCTTTGGCTATAACTCATAAATACCTTGAAATCATAAACTGATTTCGAACCAGCTGCACTGAAAATTACTTAGAACCAAAGACTTCGCTATTTGGTTTTTCGTAAAGTGCTCACAACAACAAGAGGAAGTTTCTAATAGTATTTATGCTAACGGGCATTAGTAAATCCAAATAAGACTGATCTTAACACCTGCTGAATATGCTGGTTTCATTAGCGGCAAAATGATTGATACAAAATTACTGCGGAATTAAGGACGCGATTTAAGATTTCGCGAGATTCCCTTGCACACAGTTTCGATTTTATTTTCATATGACTGTGAATCAATATATTTTATTAACTAGATATTAGTTTTCGTTGCAAAAGACTTTCTTACATGCATCTTTTTTTTAATGATCAATGATAAACATATATGGTTATATTTTACGATTTGTTCTATCAAGGAATTGATAATTTAGATTAACAAAGCATTTGAGTCTTTGTGTATTGCAAGCTACACGTGGTTCATGAACAGGCGCCGACTCAAATAAAGTTTACGCTTTCAAATCTAACCGTAAACTTTCCGTCTGTCGTTATAAGTCTTTATGTTTTTGTAGCTCTGAAAAAAAAGAGTTCGGGTTAACCATATTTTCAAATACTTGCAACTGATGTTGGAAGCTATCGAGAAAATTCTCCTCCAAACCAAAGGCACTCATAGACCGTTCGTCATGATGGCCAATTTAACTATCATAGCAAACGAATTTACTTTCGTCCCCTAACACTTACTCCAAACAAAGCAAACATTGTGTATTAGGATTGTTTGGTAAAAAAACTCATAGAAATCCATTAGGCATTAAGTGTTTTCCACTGAAATACATTTAGACACGTTTTCCGTCTAACGTTTGCAATTACTTTTCGCATTCTTTGCAGTCAGAACGTAGCCTAACTTCCGATACACTTAAGAGTTAGCCGCATCTTCCATTTATCGTTGTTTGAATAATCAGTACGATCTATCCGTAAAAACATCTGCACGTATCTACAAGGCCGGCAAGCTGTGGGATCTAATTAAGTGGAATCGTGGAAAGAAAAACTTTATCAACACCCTTAAAGTTTATTATGTTCAGTGTTATTCATGATCTCTGCGGTATGAATTTATCTTTTCAGTATAATGAAATAAATATTTGAAACTGACTTTCAACTGTATGTATTCAGACTTCAGGTATGGGTTTGGGATAGATCATTTGTGACTGTTTCCATGGCCAATTTCATAAATGCTTCGCTTTAGTTTAATTACGCTAAAGTATGGTTCAGATTTGTGTGTTTCAATTTTAATCCTCTATGATATTAGTAACAAAGAATTTGGCTCTCAGAAATTTACATTTCTCCCAACAATTAAAAAACTAATGCAACGCTTAATTCGAACTGAAACTTCACTCTAGGAGCTTGCGTTTCCTCTTCTTTTTGACTCATTCAGTCATGAAGGAGACGGGTTTGTTTAACAAAAATTTTTTTGCTGTTGTGAATTAGGAAGTCCCCGTATAGTATTCAAGAAAAGTTCATATAATTTTAATCAAATAGACCTTCCTTTAAAACATGGTTATAAAAATCTAAACCATTAAATCCTGTTTAGTCAATTAAAACAAATTCTCCATACTGTGATCAGCTATGTTTCTCTACATAAAGGACTAGATATATTCCAAGTATATAGTAGATATTTCAAAATCTTTTATAGTTTATAAACGATCGAGATTTTCGACCCAAAGGGACCCTTTCTTGCCAAATAATCTCTTCTCTATCTGTTATTTTCTGACTCTTTTCAGTTATATCTGTTTTATCACAAACAATCGTTGTATACCCCTGCTTGAAAAACTCCAACCTTGTTGTACAAATGTAAAAAATGAAAAAAAAACGATCGATGAGAAGAAATATTGCGTACGAGAAGTGTTTTAAACTGTCTTTTATTTCATATAAATTTATTCAAAAATGACTTTCCTTAAGAAAGTTTTAAAAATCTAGGTCCTTTTCAATTAGATAAAATATAAGATGCTCATACTGTGACTGGTTAGCTCTCTTTACATGAAGGTATAGAGAAATACAACACTTATTCAGTAGTAAAAATTTCAAAATCTTTTAATCTATTAATAATTTCTTTCAAATGACGCCTAGGAAAGCTGAATGATGATTAAAAAAAGTGTACACGAAAACAAGGTTTCATGCCAAATACAAATTTTTGTATTTATGTGAATGCTCTGACTCATCGTATACTATTGAAACTTTATTGCTGGAATCATGACAATAGAAAAAAAAATCGACCATCAAAGTTAAGTTTGGTAGCTGTTATTTATCACAAAATGCAACACTAAAGAGAAGAGGTCCATTCAGATGTATTTATTATAGTCTTCCTCTAAATATTCAAGAATGATCTTGAAAACTGTATGAATTTTTAATGAAATAGATGAGATACAAAAATGTTGATATTTTAAAATGCGTTTCTAGATCTTAATTCGTCTTTTTTTAGACGTAACTTTTATAAACATAAAGAGCAATATTCGTGTTTACATGTACATCCAGGTTGTTGACGTTACGGGTGCTAATTTTCAAATAACTCTCTTCATACTTCTGGAAGAGGCGTAGTTTAAGGGACTTTTGAAAAAGCCGGCAGTAATTTTCTTGTTTTAATTTTAAAATAAGAGATTATCACGCATTTAGCTGACCCATTAGTATTCCGACAATTGCTTTGCTGCCTATTTGCTTCGTTACATGTTGTTATTCGCCACTCGTGATCGAATATGACCATGACAACAGATGGCTTAAATAGCAGGGCGGTGTGTCCGCGAGTGGCTGATAAGGCCAGTATGGGCGTGGAAGCCGCTCCCACAGATTTGGCACCAGTGGATGCAGAGCGTGCTGGCCGCATTTTCAGCTCGTGCCTTTCGCGTTCTGCGTTTCTCCTTAGCGGTGTCCATTCTTTGAGCTTCTGAGAGCGCATGCTCGGCTCCCTTACGGATCAGGCTTCGCCAGGCTAATTTGGCGGCAGCGGCGCTCTCCCATGTGGCGACGTCAATGTTGAAGTGTTTCAGGTTAGCTTTGAGGGAGTCTTTTTAGCGCTTGCGCTGACCTACTATCCGTTCGCCCTGGCTCAGTTCGCCGTGTATCAGTTGCTTCGGGATCCTCAAATCCTGCATCCGGGAGACATGCCCTGCCAATCGTGTTTGAACCTTGCGCAAGGTGGTAATAACGCTTGGGAGTTCTGCTCTCTCTAGAACCTCGGTGTCAGGGATCTTGTCTTGTCAGTGGATGTTGAGGATGTTTCGAAGACATCGAAGATGAAAGTGATTGAGTATTCTTTCACTGCTGCCTGTAGATGGTCCAGGTTTCACTGCCGTAGAGGAGTGTGCAGTGTGGACAGGACAACCGCTCGCTAGACTTTGATTTCGGTTTCCGGCTGTGAGATACTCTTGTGTTCCCACACGTTCTTCTTGAGTCTGCCGAACGCGATACTTTCCTTGGCGGTCCTGTTGGTCACTTCCGCTTCGACATTTGCAGAGCGTGAGCGTGTACTGCCAAGGTAAGGGAAGGTTTCGACGGCTTCGAGTCTCTGTCCGTATACTGTGATACTAGGCTCTTGGTACGGCTTTCCTGGGGCAAGCTGAAACATCATCTCGGTCTTCTTGATACTAATGGTAAGGCCGAAGTTGTTGCAGGCGGATTAGAATCTGTTCATCTCCAGTTGAATCTCTTGCTCTTTTTTGGCGTTGCGCAAAGAGAAGATCTCTGATCAATGTCTTTTTGCCCTTGGTGACGGCCTGCAGACGATTGGGACTGAACAGCTTGCCATCACACCTGTACTTGATAGGGATGCCGAAGTCAGACTCCCTCAAGGCTTCAGTCAGCATCGCCGACAACATCAAACTGAACAGGGTCGGGGTGAGGTGGCAGCCTTGCTTGTCTTCCTTTGTCACCTGGAACGGGTTCGAGGAGTTTCCGTCGTCCAGCACTCGGGCCATCACCCCGTCGTGGAACTGTTTGACAATCTTCATGAATTTGTCCGGGCAGCCAAACTTTATCATAATCTTCCACTGACTCTCTCTGCTAACTGTGTCAAAGGCTTTCGCAAGATCCACGAAGGTCATGTACAGACCTTGATGTTTCTCCATGCTCTTCTCTTGCAGCTGGTGAACGGCGAAGATCATAACGATAGTTCGTCGACCTGCGCATAATCCTAATTACATAAAAACAAAGTATTTACTCTAACTTTGTTACTATTGAAGAGTCACTCAAACATGTTTTCAACTTAGATAGAGAAGACGTTCTTGTACCGTTATATGTTTAAATGCCTACTCAATCATTTTTAGCAGTTTTAGTGGAAATCAGTGTACTATCACAAACCCTATACAGTGTGATAGGCTGATGCGATTACAATCTTGAATTCAGCAAAATGAGAGAGATAGAGAGAGAGAGAGAGAGATGATGATGATGATGATGATGATGATGATGATGAAACTTTATTTGAACACGGTGCATTTACATTCAATTAAAACTGCTTTTCAGTAAAGCCTGTATAACATTTACAATAATATTTACAGAATTATATAAATATTTTTTTGCAAAGGCTGTCGACATGTTCCTCCCATACGCGGTACGGGTCTTTTGATCAGAACTGACGTAGCAATACTTCTGGAGCAGGCGTACTTCTGTTAAGTGACTTTTCGGAAGGCAGTATGTTTCTTACTTTTTAAAGTAAGAGTTAATCACACATGCAGCTGACCCACAAGTGTTTACTGCCCATTTCCGACTCCAGCTTTGCAGACTTGCATCGTTGCATAAGGTCAAAGTGTCGATTCTTATCATGGACTTGATAGATAGATAGATAGCTAGATAAATAGATAATTCCTGGCATGTTGCATTCTTAGCATAGTGGGCTTCACCATACAAAAAAAGAACAATACATAAATACACTCTTAAATATATCATTTGAAAATAATGTATATAGATACTAAGTCTTAGTACTTATTGCTTTATTAATAATTATAAGAGCTGAGTAGTTATGTCTCTATCTTCATCCATATTAGTGAATTTCACAAATTTCGACTGCTTTGTCATTAAACAATTGGATGAAACTACTGTGATATTCCTAATACCAGCTATTACAGCAAAATCTAAAACCCCAGTATGTAATGTTGATCAAGGAAAATGCTGCTCAATAAATTGTTTTGTTAACAATAAATAAATTAAAAAAGGTTTCAAAAAAAGAAAACTGCTTGACAATATCTTACAAAAGTTAGTGGAAATGGTTTATTTAGCTATACATAGTTCTATAACCAGGTAAATTTAACATCCGATTCAAAACAATAGGTAAGAAACATGACCAATACCGCTAACCAAAAAAATGTTAATTGTTGGTTTTGACGGTCACATTCCCCTAAAAGGATTTTCAATGAGGAATGTTTCTCAACAGCCCATATAGTTGGAAATGGAACTCATGAAGCAAACATCTTTGATTTTTAAGAAGGTCATTGAAGTGGGCTGCGTTAAATAAAAAAACAAGGAAAGCATATAGGATGCTGTGAAACGTGTGCTTTCCCCCTAAATGTTGCTGTCGTAAGACAAGAAAAACCTGGTTCTGTACAATATATTATAGCGACGTCAATAGGGCATCTATTTGCAATCCGGCTTATTTATTTCCACGTGTTAGCCTTCTACATCAAATACTTGCAGAATTATAGGATTTGTTTTCAAATTGTATTTTGAGGTTGTATCGACCAACGAAAGTGGTAAATAGAATAGAGGAATATTTGACAGGGTTCAAAGGTTCGTGAGAGTTGTGCTGAGATTTAAAGAGGATTTCGTACATCAAACAGAAAAGAGAATTAAGCGACCTAGCTGTTTCAAAGCAAAAGAAAATAAATTCACCGACAGCTACTGATGAACAGTATACATAAAGTAAAAGAATAGAATAGCAAAGAAAAACCAGCTCTTGTTTAACTGAGAGTCTAATTACTGTAAAGTTTAGTTTACAGAGTACTTTGTTGACTAAATAGTAGACAACAAGATATTACTGTCTGGAGTATTTTGGTGAGCCGGAAAGTACGTAAATCAACAGAGACACACGAGCAATATTGTTTACTTTTCTTTCACTTTTTAGGGAAAAATGCCGATAACATGTTAAACAAAAAAATTGCCCTTTGAACACCGTTATGGGTGAATTGCTCCATGAAGTACCGTGTGAAATCTAAGACTAAACGACAAAATGAATCAATTATAACAGTTGTAATTAGGATATCATTTGAGGGGATATGTCAATTCTTTTCACAATTTACTATTTTCGGTTTGCACCAAAATGTACCAAAATTTTCATGGACAATGAGCTGATCAAAGAAACTCATATTAGTAATTGTTAAAGCAAAAAGCTCCGTTAGAATTCAGTCTCTATATTGTCAAACAAGTATTCAATATCCTTGAAAAACTGTCAAACGCTGGATTAGTTTTGTCTTGAAATACAAAGAAAGATGAAAAAAGAAAGCCATTATATCGAATGAAAGTGGTAAGGTGTGATCGATTGCCTAAGGGAGAATACTAACGACTCTTTACTAACGGTCATATTGGATATGTGTGGTCAAGTGTCCATTTCCATATATCAATATCGCTCCAGTACTCAAAAATTTATTTAGGTGAGCAGATAAACATATTGCAAACGCAATTCACTTCAAACCAAGAATTCTGAATCTTAAATCATTAATCATTAGCCTAGAGGAAAATATGCATTATAATACCGTAGAAAAATCATTTGTTGTAGAAAACGACGCGAATTGGAGTTACAATAAGGATATGAATCTGTTTCTTAGCATCATCTGTCACAAACTTAGTTAACAATTATATCAAGGCAAGTGAGCAGAAGCCTCTTTTTCTGTATTGTTTTAAGTTTTAAGATAAACTACAAGTTAAAATTCTAAATTTAGGCACTATGTAACTGATATATAAAATACAACTTTGAAAGGAAGAAACCTGCAGAAAAAGGTTGTACTGAATCAGAAACTATAGAACGAATTCCTATTTTGCACTAGCACGTAAGCGAGTTGGAGCTAAGGTGTTAAAAGCATTGTTTACAAAAAGGTCTCTGCACCTGGTATGATATTTTTAATAGGAGTTTATAATTTTTTTCAATCGTTTCTTCCAGATTAAGTTCTAGTTTGATTTGACACAGGAAAAGGTTTTCAAAATAGGTCTTCTCTTACCATTTATGAAACGACACTCTTCTGCCATAACACTATAGAAAGTTTTGATTTTTACCAGGAAATTGTCAATCGAAGAACTCTGAAACAACAAAAGAAAGAGATTCACAGAATAGCTTTTTAAACAAGAGTAGTTAACCTTCCACTTAGTTATTTGGAGAGAAGGAAAAGGAAATTGCGAATTCTGGTCTGAGTACCGTTTGCTTAAGTGGTTAGGTGAAAGTTCAATTTTCGCTATTACCTTGCCACACGGAAAGTTTTTCATCTGTGCGAAGAACACAACATTCTGTTTAACTACTGCAAAGAGAATCTTTTGAAAAGGGAGTACAGTTCCTTTGTTTCTTCAAACAAAAATCGCCAGTTTGGTGTCAATAGCATAGATAAGAAAGTCATCTGTTAGATTTAACAATGAAATCTATTTCTTGGGTGAATGTTATCTAACGACAAATCTGGGTGGGAACTAAACCGTTTACTACTAAATTTACATTTATTACAAATAAGTCTACACTAAATTAAAATTTAGCTCTCCCTTAACAATAAAAACGTGTTAAAGTTTTGAGTACGACTTCATTATTTTCAGTTACAAAAGCGAAATACATGGTCGTCCTCTTTCAGCTGCTGTTTCGTTATTTAGGTAAAAATCCTTCAGATACAAAAACTGCTCGTAAAAACTTTGTGTTTCCTTAAGCCTTCAATTCGACCATGTCTTTTCTTCTACAATCAAAGGAAATACTGTGTAGTTTGACTTGGTTTTCATTTCCGAGGGGTTCTATCTTCAAAGATTCACCACCAGGCTAATGCTCACATATACAATCCTAAACTTGCCATATGTTGCTGTTTACAAAGATAATTTCTTCATTATCAAACTAGTCGCAATACTTTGAGCCTTCGTCAGTTGAGGTTGTCCTTTAAACACTTAATGTATAATTATATAATATACTTTGTAAAACCCAGCACTAGTATTAGATGAAGCTGATCGATGAATTGTCACATTCATTGCTTCGCCAGTCCCCACCCTAATTGTTACGGTACATCTGGGAGGTATAAACTAACAGAACACACCTGAAATAAAATATATATTTCTAAGATTAGTTGGTGGTACAACCCAGTACCAATAGCTAAATTTGTCTTGGAAATATTGAAATGGGTAGAGCAGAAAGTGACCAACACTAAATCAGTAGCATGTATAGGCGGTATAGGTAGAAAAGAAGACATTTATAATAACAACAGTAAAACCAATAACTCGAGTATCTGCATGAGCGCCATAATTTCACAATGGTACTTTAAACCAAATATAGAAATATAACGTATACACCAAACCGAAACTGTTGACATGAAAAAAAGGTTCTGTGCATGATCTATTATTGATCAACAGTAGAACATTACAGATCTGGAGTGCAAATATAGGCTAAGCAAAAAAAAATCAGATTTCTTCTTTGAGATGTTACTTGCAATTGCAGTTGAGAATATTATTTCGTCTACTAACTGTTGTCAAGCCTGATTTGTGTCTATTCTTAAATTAACAACTATATATATTGGCTTGTATAGAAGCACTTTATACGGAGATATCGTGTTGTTACGAAAGGGTGCTTTTAGTCAATTGGATCGAATTCCTAAGAACGTTTTACTTGCTAAAACAAAGAAGAGTGTTCTCTTTTTTTACAGTATGATGGATTCTTAAAATGTTTTTATAAGGCAACACCCTAGAACTTATAAAAAGTGGTTTCTTAAAGAACATATCACACCCATTTTAATGATTAAACAATTTTCATGGTAAAATTACCACATCCTTCAAACATTCAAACGAAGCCAATTTAAATAGGAATGTACACAAAGGAATATCAGATTTCCATTTTATGAGTTGTTAGTGCAAGTTGTTAGTATATATAGTTGTTTGCTTTCAAAAATAGTTTTGAAAAAAAGAACACAAATTTGTAACGAATCACAATCTTTAGGTATTCTTTGACCTTTTAAACTCCAATTGCATTGAAAGAATAAAGAACTTGTGTTGAGACTTTGACTTAGTAGAACAAGATTTATTGTTTCATTTCAGTCATTTACCAAAATGTAGGCACTAAGATGGCAAGTTGATTAAGTTGGTGCAGGAAGCAGTTTACTCAGTGTTTATCCGTTTTGCGTAAACTATATACAAAGGGAGGGTTTTGAAGGTTTACATTTTGTCGCATTGGATGTAGAAATAACATAAGTGAAGCGTCTAACGTCTTATAAATTGTGGTCGATTTTATGCGTCGTTAAACTCCACTTGATATTTCGCTTCAGTTTCTTTGTTCTAACACAAAGACTAAAAGAAAACTGCTTTGAAAACTTGCAAAGCACTGTAGATAAAGATAAAGCAGAAATGCAATATAAATTTAGCATTGTTTGATTTGTTTTCTGGCTTCAAAAGTTTTGAATGTTTCTGGATGAATTGTTTTGCAAAACTTGTTGGAAGCGATTTAATACGAAACTGCGATAATTGAACAGCGATTAAGAATGCAAGTGATAAGAGTTTGAAATGCGTGAAACTGTTTTAAATAAGTCTGAATCGAACTACCCTCAATAAAAGTGCATCAAGTTTTAGAAACATGTATTCCAGCACTCCTATTTTTTACTTAGCAGAACTTGATTTTATTGTTTCGGCCACCAAAGAATTACTCTAATTCAGTCTAATCATATAAAATTTGATGGAGTAGGGAAGCTGGGGAAGGGGGGATAGTGGGGGAGAGGGGGCAAAGGAGGAACACGAAATGCAAGCATTGAGACAACATAAAAGAC
>JAOCNB020107842.1:0-7500 GCA_026546465.2 Palythoa caribaeorum | reverse complement strand
TTTTTATTGAAAAGAAGAAATGACTGGTGTTCTTAATTTTATCTTTTGAACCAGTTGATGAAAGTAAGGAAAAAAGTTGGTTTTGCGGTTTTTAGCAATAATGAATAAAGGTTAAAAAAACATGCATTTACGTTTCGGCTGTATTTTGTTAGCTTTCATCAGTTTATCAGTGAAACCCAATAAAACGACCATTCATTTTTTTATCTTGATGCCGAGTAGAAATGTTTAGCATTATTCAATTTAACTTTTGAATCCTCTAAAGCGACCATTTACTTTGTTTGTCTTGAAGAATAGAAATGATTAGTGTTATTCATTTCAGTTAACTTTTGAACCAGTTGATAAAACCCTATAAAGACAAAGTGACCAGGTAATAAAAACCATGCATGCACCCATTTTGCTCGCGGATTCGAAGATTTAGTAATAGTACAGTCGATGCTCATTTTCTTAACACTGAATTCAAAAGTACTAGTCAACAGTTTTTATAGAGTTCGACTTTTGTGAACAAAGCAGAAAAAGACCCGAATCTTTTATTGTACCACGGCCTATAAACAGTAAAAGTTTTATTTTCCCGAACAAAGTTATGAAATTTAAAATTTATCACAACATTCATTTTTAGGTTCATTGTTTTGAAGTGTCACTTGTTATATTCTCGCATGAAAGTCACCCTTGCTTATGAGAACAGACTTCAGTTTTCTTTAACGACCAAGTACAAGAGTCAAGAGAATGCGGAAACATTTGTCAAACGATACCAGAATTTAACATTATACCCACCTGATTCTCCTAACCAAAATTTGAGTTAAAAGACTACTCCAGTTTCGTTTTAAGCTTCAATCAATTCAGCAACCTTTTAGTTCTTGTAAAGTTCTATTAAACTTAAAATGCCGTTCTGAATACACCCGCGAAATTAATTACTGGCTTTGTTTTAATATAAACACGGTTTATTGAGCTACACGTCACGAAATGATGTCGGCAAACGCCGTTTTATCTTTGCTTCATGGCCGATTGGCTGTGTGTGTGGTAGAATATTTAACTTCAAGTCGACCTGGTCTGTTTTTATTTTGAATTCTTAATAGGGATCTGTCTCGGATTTCCTTGGCTTACTTAACAGTGGCCTGACCGGCGCGCGTTTTAAAGCCAGCGGATTAGTGCATTCAAACTAATAATCTCTTAATCATGATTACACTTGATTCAGCCGTCCTCTTTTCTCGACCAGCTTAAGGCTGATTGCAATTGTCAAACTCAAATAGGACTTTCTTCTGATATCATATTGAAACCTTTTGGAAAAAATACGTTTTTGTGAAACTTTTAATCAGTAGTATTAAAAAGACTCATTAAAACTTGTGTGAGAAAAAACTTTAATAATGAAGCTTAAAATGCATAATGAAGATACTATACCTGTGTTGATTTTTATTAACAATAATAGTCACTCTGTCTTGACATGTTTAATACGACTTTTTCTATGTTTTCTGCTCTCTCTTTGCCAATGTCATTTCCTAAATCCTCCTTAAGGATCGTGTTATGAGCAATGATATGAATATGAATCAATCCGCCTTGGTTAATTTATGTAAAGAGCAAAATTTTTCACTTCACTTCTATTTCTAAACATTGGATTTTAAACTTCCACTTCTAAACTTCCACTTCTAAACTTCCACTTCTAAACATTGGGATTTGGCATAAAAACAATCTTGTACAATATACTGTTTGTTTTGTCTTATTCACGTATTTTGAAATAAATTAAAGTTTGATTTTTAAGACAACTCTTATCTTTTTCTTCCAGTGTAGTTTTTGATCATAGAAAATATAATTATAAATAACTTTTTCAATTTTGACGTTTGTATATATAATAAAGTAATGTTGAGGCGACGACGTAAAGTTGCAAATATTGCCACACTCTCACCAAATGTTCAAGAAAAATTCGGTTTAAGAATATTGTACAAAGAGAAATTGTCCTGGTGTGAAAATTAGCGCTTAATAGTACATTTTTATGGCCAGATGACAAAGTGGCAAAGATGGCATGCAAGAAATGACAGATGCTAGAACTTTCGCACCCTACAGCAAGGATCTTATCACCGCCGGCCGGGTTATCAAATGATTTCATCATGCTTTATGTACATCTTTCACTCAGAATAAATTTGTGGATCATAATTTATTTTAACAAAAAAATTATATACGTTTGGTTTGAAATTTTGCAACACTGTGCCAAAATCACCGATGAGCTTTCTGTTTATAGTGTAGCAAAAAGATTTAACTTAAAAACAAAGTGTTGCTGTGGACGGCCCATGTTTTTTGCGACACTTTTCTTGCAAGACAAGACGTATATATACGAGAAATTACCCAGAGATAAAGTATACCCTGAATTAAATATTTGTCCTATAAGTCTTAACTAAATTGCAATTATTGAAATGCAGGAAGTTCTACTTTTTTCTAAGCTGACGTCAGTTTTTAGATCACCTAAAAAATTTATGACAAGTTGAAACAAAACTGCAGCGTAACAGCTGTATTTGGTTTCCAACTAAGTACTGTTAAATAATATAAATGAACTCGATCGCCTGAGTATTTCAAACTTTAAATACATATCGGATACATTTTGAAGCCGTGGTGAAGCTAACAGTGACAGTAACTCGGTTATTTATCAACCACAGACTAGAAATCAGTACCCATTCCATCGATTCACAGTTGAAAAAATTAACGTCTTGATATAACAATGGTGGATCAGTCCACAAAATAAAATACAAGAAATCTTAAGCAAATCAATATAATAATATATTTATTCTATATTTAATGGTAAAGAACTACACCTTTACAATTGAATTTCTATAACTCGAGAGTTTTAAAAAGCTGACAGGAAAGGATTTTAGTAAGTTTGGTATATTTTCAAGACAAGTTATATAACGAGCATAAGAAGAACAATTGTGTGATTGCAATACTACTAGCAGATATAGGTGATAATCTTTCATCAATTTTTCTGACTGAATTTTTCATGGGAAGCAATGCATTAATTAAGAACTCAAACTATCACTAATTGCCGGAAAGTTGAGGTACTTCACTTAGTTTGTTTTGTTTGAGAGCATTCAATCAAACTCTCTTTCAAAATTTCACACATTAATGTTACGAATTGCAGTCTATTTGAAGTCGTAAAGACACCAACCAAAGCTCAAAGATAATCAGTTTCTTTGTGGAAAACATAATTCTTAACACGGAAGTCCGACAAAAGTCAACTGCTTGACAGAAAAAGATTGCCGCAACAGTTTTATGTTCTTGATCAGAACAGTGTCATGTGTGCAAGCTGTACAAAGTGTACTCTAACTGTCAAATTTCTGTCCGGATAAGTCCATCTTGTTGTGAATTTTTTTTTGTTCCAAATCCTTTACTAACACTAATCTTAGACATTTGAACTTAAGTTCTACCTTTCTGTATTATTCTAGCTAATATAGAAAAGAAAGTGTCAAACATGAACTATTCGTAAATGTGGAAAAATATTCTAAAACGATTACAGTGAAATCTTGCGAACTCAACACATATTAACAGTTCGTAATATTTATTAGATAAATGAATCGTAAAGGAACTTACTCGACTGGGAAAGTGTGGTCCGTATTATTCTATACCAAGGACTGATGAGATTGTAGTTTCCTTTACTCTCGAAACTGAGGCAGGAAATGTTTTTCTTGACACCTTGTTCGTGGGTTCTATTACAATAAGATTCTTTAATCTGTTTTCAAACGAACACGTTTATTCTTGTCACTCAACCACTGACGCAAGCCAAACAGAAAACAAAAGATGCGAAAACCAATCGACTCACAAATTTCGAAATGTTTACCCACCACGAGAGTTTTCATTAAAAAAATTATGGCTTCTCTCGAATTCAAAACACATGGATATGAATAATAATTGCAACTAAAAGATATAATTAGTGTCAACCAATAGAATAGCGCGGCTGGAAGTCTTTTTGAGACCGAAACTGACAGCAGGGTTTTCCTATTCAAACAACTTTGAAGATTCAAAATCGCTCTTCGTTCAAACTGACTGCTTAAGCTTGTGAGTGTGTGACTTCGTCTGCATCTGAACATGTTTCACAATCTTTTACAAGGTTTAAGTGGATTCGAGCGATTAAAATGTCGGGAATGAAGTAACGGTTTGTCAAAACGTATAGGAGCTGTGTCGCATTTTTGATTTGCTATGGATAACGCAAAAGTTCCAATGAGAGGAAAAATTAAAGATGCTGAAGCCGAGGCATTGTTGAAACTTCTTCGAAGAGAGCAAGAAAACGCAAAAGAGCAGTCGATACCCCAAATACAGCGTAAAGAACCACTACCGGCCATTGGGAATAATATCAAAGGAACCAGTGTTGATAGCTCGTCTTGCTTTCCCATTGAAGAACAACTACTTGCATTCCATACTCAGTCCAAATCAGACTCGAGACTCAGCGATTCAGAGCTGCTAAACGAGTCCTTTTTTGTCAGAACAAACAACAGTATTAATGTTTTGGGAGCTCAAAAAACGACCGCCGCAGAAATTTATGTACCTCCATATTCTTGGAGAAACGAAAAGATGCCTTCTCCTGCAAGATCTGAAAGGTCGGGAAAAGCTAAAAACGCCGGACGAAATTTGCCACCAATTGAGTACAATTTTATTGCCTCTAGAGAAAATGGCTTGAACCATGAAAGACCTGTGGGCTCCCATCCATCATCGCCTCGACAATCACCTGAATATTATGAAGATTAATCTCCCTTAGCCGGAAAGACAACCTAAGGTAGCGAGTAGGATATGTTCTCTTCACTGTTATTGATTCACTATAAGGTGCGTGATGATCAATGATCCGTCATGAAATGAAATTTTGCAGCCAGGTTCGTCGAAAAATGCAAATAATGCAGAAGTGTAATCTTTCGTTCAATGATATCTCGTCTCAGTACAAGCTGAATTAGGTTGGTAAAGAACTTGTCGTAGTAGTCAAGCATTTCTTTAACGTTCGTGCACTGGAACTCAATCTGTACTTTTGTCACACTGTGATATATCTGATATATAAAAGACAGCTTTGATTATGTGCAAAAGGTATCGAAGTAATGAATTTCAAAGAAGTTATGAAATAGTACTATACGTTTTGCTTTGGTATTTAAAGGCCACGCCTCAACTTAGAAGACTTTTATGGTTATAGTGTTAAATAATTGAACATGAACCAGGATTGTACAAGCTAAAAGAAGGTCTCTCCTGTAGACTTCAGATTATAAATATGCCAAACTTCTATGACATAATTAATGTCTTGGCAATTAAAATGCTATAAAGACTAAAGTAAGAAAAGTTCGCAAACGAAAATCAAACTGTTGGATTGTAATCTTTTTCCTATTTTCAGTATCCATAAGGCATGAGTCCTAACGGGTTGATTCTTCAATTTTAAACTTGCATGACTTACATAAAGTGTTTCAACAGCTTTTTTATACATTAAACAAGCACAATAAGTGAACACTGGAATATAAATTACAACCTGTAATGTCGTGTAGCTTGAAAACACGCCGATAGCGATTTACTTCCAAGGTGGTCGATATACGAGTATCTACAACGATATCGATTTTTTCGCGAATTTGAACCGGGGTGAGTTTTTTTTCCCAGAAAAGAAAATAAGGTTTTAACCATCACAATTTTGTTTAAGTTTTTGTCTCATCAGTCAAAATTTGATTTGAAGTATACCTACCCAAGAGTTTTTCAGAGATTTTGGAAGTCCATGCAGTAAGTACCCGTTCAGTGGAGCAAATTGTCATTTGGATGTAAGATATCGTATATATTTTAACCAAAAATACACTCAAAACAAGAAAAAAACTCAGAATAACAAATTTAGTTTTGGTAGTGAGATTGTAAAAACATCAATTAAAAGCAAATTTTTTTAGTTCAAAATGTAAATAAACATAATTTTTGACACTAATGCAAGTAGCTTGCAAGGTAGACAAAAAAACCACTATACAAATGAAAAAAACGTTCATGAAATACGTTTTATTGTGTACAGTGTAGATGTGTAAATTAGCAGTGAAGCAGAATAAAAATATTTTCTCACATCACCAGCAAAACAGATCACCTTTTGTTTAACAATAAAAGTAAAAAATTGGTCCAACAATAATGTTTACTGACGCCAAGTAAAAGCTTCCGTAACCAAGCAAAACAGACAAAACACGCACGTACGTACGATGGACTGTATTGAACGTTCATTTTTCGTGCACAGAACTTTAAGTTATATTTTATTTGTTTTTTTTAAAAAAAAAGAAAGCTCAGCGCAAGTGTTAGCAAACCAAAGTCAGTAAGTCGCATTGCAGTGTACTACAAAGACGTTTTTTTAAAAGTAGTTGTTGCATCAATAAGAGGGCAACCCCAAAACACAATCAAGCTATCATGTATATGTAGAAACATGCATTATACGGTTTAATTTACCACGATCTGCGTCGTTTGTTGAATCAACAAGAGTTCGTATAAATGCATTCATAATCCTATGCTTACAGGTTTAGACAAAGGCACAAATGAACATTAAGATTTAGTGCCAAACTTAAGCTATATAGGGGAGTACACCTTCGATTTTGGTGGATAATGAGGGAGTTGAAAGAAGTTATTAAATAAGAAGAATATTGAGAACAATCACCAAACCGTCCCTCCTGGCCACGCGCAAGTGCAGCTTTGGTTTGGGGATGGTTTGGTGATTTTCTATCACATATTAATGACTTCAAAACTAATTTTTAAACTTATCTAAAAATCCCAAAACTCAAATTTCTTTTAAAACTGCCAATCTCCCCTCCTAAAATTTAAAACTTAACTCATCTAAAAAATCTGAAAATATTCAAGATGCTTTCTTTTCGTTCAGTCTGTGACCGTGTACAATGGGATTTTCAACATTTCAAAGTATGGACGGTAATACTATGAAAAAAAAAATTGAAAGTCGCCAAAAACTGGCGTCTTACTGTAATGCCCCCTTAAGAGAAGGAAGTAGCTGGCCAGAGTAAAAAGCAAAAGAGACAAGAAGGCAGTCTGTCTATCACTTCTCGGCTTCGCCGTGCCGTCGTCGATTTAATATACTCATATCCCTCATCTCCATTTTGCTTTAAATCGACTACAGTACTGGCAGATGCTGGGAAAAGGAAATGCACGCTCAGCCGGGAGCAAAAAGGAACAGGGAGGAGGGGCCTGGGCCTATGCAGTGCTTCCCGCTCCTTCTCTCCATTCCTTCCTCTACATTTTGTTGTTTAGCTGGCAATTCTTATCAAAAAATAAACATTATTGTGAGTTTTAGTTCTTGACACGATAGGTAGGATTTGTATATGGAAGTTACCAATTAGAATACAAGCTAGCAATTTCTATCGGCTGCTGATAGAATGACGAGGGCGAAGTCAGAGTCATCCTATCAACAGACCAGTTTCAATTCTAAGTTGCCGCTGACTTCCTATGACATCGGATTCATTTGTACAGCCTTAGCCTCAACATGAAGTTAAATATTCCTAAATGCCAATGTAGTTTTACACTATTTAC
>JAOCNB020107816.1:0-11280 GCA_026546465.2 Palythoa caribaeorum | reverse complement strand
AAGGACATTGAGGCTATACAAAAGTATCGAAAGCGAGTGGGTGTTATTGAAGAAGGGTCGAAGACTTTGAAATCTGGAAAAGGCATGGGAAGACTTTACACTCAACCAAAGCGGCACGCCTACAAAATATTAGGTGGCAAATACGGCACCCTCACAATTGATGTTCCCAACCTTATGGAGAAGCTCAAATTAGTTGCTCACAAGGATGGCGAAAAAGTGTATGACAAACAAGTCGATTTCGATACTATAGATTTACTAACGAAACGGTTCAACAGTAGAAAGAATTACAGTGATCTATCCAAGCATGTATTTAATGAGCTGAATAAGTTGGGCGAGCTGCCCATACATAAAACATCAAAGAAATACTCCAAAATTGGCGCTGGGGTTGTTTATTATAACGATCCTGCAGATTTGATAGACAGGTTGGAGCTATTAGGGGGCTCAATTAAGGCTGGTAATGACTCTGCCAAGAGCGAATTCTCTGAGATAGCACACACCCTGTTAAAATTAAACGTAATCAACCACAAACAATTACTAGATGTGTTGAATGGATATCTTATTTGAGGGTGAGATTTTGTTGGAAATACTACAAAGATGTCTACCATTGAACGTTCGTTATACATATCATCAGTTGATCGTCAAAAATCAGGCGTCAGCAAATGTGAAGACTATGTTATCAAATTTACGCCACCTCTCCAATTGGATAACCAGAGGTACCGTAACGAGATAGCAGTAGATAGAATATCGATGACGTATTCATGGCACAACGTTACAAGTGAATACAAGAACAACACCGTAAATTACTCTCATGATGGAGGAAGATCATGGACCGGTATTATATTTCCTAATGGGATGTACAATTACGATGATCTGAACGATTATCTCCACAGTGCTATGAAAAGCCATAACCATCACAGAACTGTAAATGGTTCTGAAGTGTACGATATAAACATAGTTTTTGTCCTAAGTACGTACAAGGTAGTAATCGAACTCTCAAACAATTATCAGCTCGATCTCAGGAGTGGAGACTTCAACGGGTTGATTGGCTTTGACAAAAAGATTGTTACTAGAACTGAAGCTGGAAGTAGGTTACCAAATATCACCAATTCAATTGACAGTCTTCACGTGAACACAGACATAGTAAGCGACTCAAATGTTGATGGAGAGGATAGCGACACGATATATGTAATTCCAACAGATGGGCTAAATCGAGCCTATCCATTCACCGATAGGCCGCCTAGAGCTCTATTCAATTTAGTAAACACTGAGCTAATTAGTAGAATGCGCGTATACGTTGTTGATTCTATTCGAAGACCAGTCAATTTAAATGACATTGATTGGTACATGACTTTGATTTTGAGATCAACTCCTTTGTAGAAAATATTATCAAGCTATTATTATAATGAGGCGTTTTGAATATAAGAGGCGATACAACCCCAGATTAGGTGTGCATGAATACCGCCACATGTATCAAGGAGGCGCTATAGGCAACCCATTTCGATGGGCTGCTTCAAAGCTAACTGGTAAGGCGGCAAAGAAAGCGTTCACTAAGGCAACAGAAAAGGCAGCAGAGAAGGCAGCAGAGAAGGCAGCAACAGCCGCCCTCTCTAAAACTGGAGAATATGCTGGAAATTGGGCTGGTGATAAGATTAGTGAATTTCTAGAAAGAGGAAGTAAAGCACCTGCGGTTTACCCTCCATCTACTCAGAGTGGAAGACCCCCACTTACGCAAGATGAGATCAACCAACGTGTTCAACGTATTGTGAGTGGGGGGAAAATGCGAAAGATTAGATTTTAATTATCTACTATACTAACAATACAATGCAGAGTTTTCGAGATCCAAAATATGTCGAACGATATGAACAGGTCGTTTTCGACCTCGAAACGCCGCTGCTAACTAATCCAGCGAATAATGCACATCAGAATAAAAAGGGCTATAGGTTCGCTCCTGATAACTCAGGTGAAGTTGCACCATTCGATTGGTATAAGGCTCGATTTGAGGTCGATTTCAAAGTCAACAAACTTGCGGATGGTTCAAACATAGCAGCAAATGATCATAATGGAATAGTTAATGGCGCACACTCATTCATCAAGGAGATAAGCGTTAAGATTAACGGCTTACAAGTATATGATAATAACAATGCTAACCACAGCACCAATATTAAGAATTTACTGGAGTACGGACCGTCATATGCATCAAGTGTGGGAACGAATGAGTTCTTCTATCTTGATACAACTAGAAATGCAGAAGAGAGGTCAGCTCAAGCTGCCTATAATAAAGGTTTTGCCTTTCGAAAGGCGCTGCTTGGAACTTCATCAACTGTTAATGTAAGGATTCCTCTGAATAGGTACTCATTCTTTGAAGCCTTCGAACATATGTTGATGCCGAATGCGAAGATTGAGATTCAAGTCGCTCTAGAATCAGATGCTAATCTTATATGGCAAGCAGCTGATGATTGTAGGTTGATCATAACCAAATTCAGACTTTGGGTTCCTCGTATTGTTTTCACTCCTGAGGGTGAAAGTGAGTACATGTCGAAGTATCTAAAACCGTATGAGTGGACGTATCTTCGAGAGATGGTTGAGGCGGGAAGTTCAGTCAGGCAGCAAACTGGCACATTCAAGATAAGTTCTGGAATAAATCGCCCCAGACATGTATTCATTTGGATATCTAATGATGCTAATCAAGACGTCCAAACAGCAAACCCCTTCCTATACAACACATTTTCAGTGGCAAATAACCAAACACTAACTTCTTGTCAATTGGAAGTGGGTAATGGGAATCAATACCCTGAAAATGAATACCAACCTAGTACTGAAATGTCTAGGATTTACAGCGACGCTCTCAAATACGCCCACGCAGATGATGACTATGCTGGGGGTACACTGCTAACTCGAACGAATTTTGGTACATTATTCTCATTTATCTACTTCAATCTGGAAAATCAGAAGCTCGATATCAAAGATGGTACAACCAAGCTGTCTTTCAAGTACAAGTTGTCAGGAGCAACCAATGCAGATTACACCGTCTACGCTCTAGTATTGTATGAGCAGGACATTAAGATCACAAAATCAAATGGTAAGGTACTCTTGAAAGCGTAGAGAATTTCACAAAAATTTTGTATTGTATTCAACATAATACAAATGCCATACTACGAATACAAAGTAAGATTGACTGATGGACAGAAGCGCAAGCTTCTCAAGTCATATCAGACAAAGTCGCCATTCACGTTGCGGCTGAAGAATTCGCAACTCTCGGGGCGTGACACTCTCATGTTAACGCAAACTCAGATCAAGAAAATCATGAAAAGCGCACGAAACGGAACCGGAACGGATGTGAAAATCAGCGCCACCCAGATTAGGAAGCAAGACGGCGGGTCCCTGTTCTCCAGTTTGATGCCGTTGCTGACAAAGACAGTGATGCCTTTAGCGAAGAAAGCTATCGGTCCGCTTACATCTGGCGCTCTTTCCGGACTATCTAGCTTTGGCGTTAACAAGTTACTGGGAGGGTCTGGGCTGTTCAGCGTGCCGCAAGGTAAAGTCGACAAGTTGATTGAATACAAGGACTATCTAACGAAGAAGCAGAAAGAACAGATTGTTCAAGCGTTGCAAACTGGATCCGGCATTCCCAAATTTAAATTGACAAAGAACCAGCAGGGCGGGTTCCTAGGGACACTACTAGCCTCCATCGGAGTTCCGCTGCTCATGTCTGCTTTGACGGGAAAAGGTTTGCAAGTTGAGCCTAGATCTAGCAGATCTGCTAGATCTGTTGTTGGAGTCTATCCACATGCAGTAGCACCTAAATCAGTAGGTGGGCATCACCCCACAGGCATCGTCCCAACCTGGGAAAACCCTGCTTGGTATATGCAGGGGAGGGGGGCTAAAAAAAGGAAGCCGAAGGCCGCGAAGCGCAAGGGGAAAGGCTTGCTACTTGGGAAGAACAGCCCATTCAAAGGGATCCCAATAGTAGGAGACATTCTATAGGGTTCATCAACAAGGCGCTGACGAATCTTGATATACTGGAGTGGGTAAAGCACCTCGGTATCAAGCACTTTCGAGGGGTATTCAGCCGCGACACTCTGCCCAAGAAGATCAACAAGAGAGAGTGTGGAGTGGTAAACCTAGATGACTTTAGCGGGCCAGGCACGCATTGGGTCTGCTATAGGAATGTACCCTCCAGCGGAGGGTACTGCGAATACTTTGACAGCTTCGGGCTTGGGATGCCCACAGAGATTGAAAGATACCTATCCACATCCGGGAAGAATCTCGTCTATTCTAGCGATGAATTGCAAGATAGGGATAGTCTATTGTGTGGGTACTGGGTCCTGTATTACCTCCTAGAGAGGCAGAAGGGCACATCAATCTTAGACGCTATTCACAATCCATCGTTCAGCCTAACTGATCAGAAAAACAATCATAATTTTATAATCTCATACTTCAAAAAGCTATGAGAACATACTGTGTCAAAGAAAGGGCGATGACCGAATGCATACCGGGTTCCGAGCGGTATGAAGTGACTCGGAATGGGCGCACGATGCTTAAATGTAGATGCAGCAGCTGCGGAATAACAAAGACGAGATTTGTATCTACCGCAGAGGGTAGTGGTGTTGTTGATGAATTGGCTAAAGCAGGTTTTAGGCTTGCGGGTAGAACTATAAAAAAAAGCGCACGTAAGTTGAAGGATCAGCTTGGATTAGGCGTTGATATACATAGCCAAATTCTCAAAGTAGCGCCGAAATCCGGGTTTGTTATGCCGGGTCACCATTACACAGGACCAGGGAATCCGTTGGATAAACAGCTTAGGTATGATGATCAGGGAAACATTCTAGAGATATACCAAAAGCCAACTGGGAAAACAGATGCCGTCTCTATGCAGCATGACGTAGACTACTCAATTTGTGGAAAGAAGGCGGGACGCGATCAGGTGAAATGCAAAAACAAAGCCGATCGCAAAATGGTGTCAGCGTTAGACGCTATTCCATACTCCGAGCGACAATGGGGGCATTCTTTAGCACGTAACACGATAGCTGCAAAAGCAAAGTTGGGTATGGGTGCTAGGCGCCAAAAAAAGTAGCTGCGTCGTCCTCGTGGACCTGGCAAGAAGAGCTAGCTGATGAATTGCATAAACCAGCAAGACGTAAATTCACCCGACGTCGCGTATTGGTGTATGATATTGATGAAATATGGTGCTCAGACCTTGTTGATATGCAGCAGTTCAGCAGATGGAACAAGGGCTATAGGTACCTACTCATGGTACTTGACGTCTTCAGTAAATATGGGTGGATTGTTCCTTTGAAAAATAAGACGGGGGTTGCAGTTTCCGGAGCACTCAAATCAATATTCAAGGAGGGTAGGAAGCCTGAATATTTGTGGACAGACAAAGGGAAGGAGTACTATAATAAGGATGTGAAGGAATTGCTGAAGGAGAAAGGCATTAAGCTCTATTCCACAGAGAATGAAGAAAAGAGCAGCGTTTGTGAACGTTGGAATAGAACGATGAAAAACAAAATGTGGAAGCAATTCACCATTCAAGGTAATACGCAGTATCTAGATATGCTGCCTAAGATACTAGAACAGTACAACAACACGAGACACTCGAGTATTAAAATGACTCCTACAGAGGCAAGCAAGGAGAAGAACAGGGGCTTGGTGTACTTCACTCTGTATGGAGGTATGAGCCAGCCTAAGGCTAAACCTAAATTTACGGCTGGTGACAAGGTTCGAATATCCAAATTTAGACGGAAAGTTTTCGATAAAGGTTATACACCAAATTGGACCGAAGAAATCTTCGTAGTTGATAAGGTTCAGCATACTAATCCTATTACGTATAAATTGAAGGACCTCAACGATGAAGACATAAAAGGTAGTTTTTACGAGCAAGAACTGCTAAAAACCAAACAGATTGTCTTCCGTATCGATAAGATCATTCGAAGGGATGAGGATCGAGCTTTAGTTAAGTGGAAAGGATACAGCAATTCTTTCAATAGTTGGGTGCCAATTGAGGATTTGGAGAAAATTCGTTAAAACAGCACACACACACACACGTTTCATACGTGATCACGTATGAAAAATTTGATGTTTTCAATCTGAAAAAAACATTTAAAAGAATGTTTACGCTATTCAGATAAAACATCATGAGTTCTTCGAGAGATCTTCAAAAATTGAGCAAATCTGATCTTATTAAGATTGTTGAGCTGTTGATTCAACGACAAGCGCCACAACAGTATTACCCTCCTCCGCCGCAGCAGTATTACCCTCCTCCGCCGCAGCAGTACTACCCATACTATCCACCGCAGTATCCACCACAGATACCCGCTCGAAGACGGTCTCAGAGGCCTCAGGCTAGACGCGCTCCTCCACCAATGTACCCGCCAATGTATCCACCGCAGATGTATCCACCAATGTACCCACCAATGTATCCACCACAGATGTACCAGCCACCAGCACCAGCTCGAGGGTGGACAGAGGCACAAAGGCGAGTGCGAGCGCGAAAGAAGTCTAAGAAGGTGAAAAGGAAGCCTAAGGCTGTACCTCGTTCTCCAGAGCAAAGTGATGACGAGGAATCATTTGTAATATATGGGAAGCCTAAGAAGGTAGAGGCTAAGCCTAAAGCCGTACCTAAATCACCGGAACCGTCTGATGATGAGGAATCATTTGTAATATATGGGAAACCTAAGAAGGTGAAAAGGAAGCCAAAGTTTGAAATAATGCGTTTACGTCAAGCTTTACAGGGTCATTCAAGGTCTTGGGAGATAAGTATTATACCTCAAGACGCAGTGGATGAAGATGGACATCCAATACCACCAGACCCTCTAGTGCAACTACATTATACGAGAAAAGCACTAGAGCACCTTATCAGCACACAGTTAAAACAGATGAAGGGTCTGAAATTTCTTGAGACCTTGAAAATTACATTTGTAAAAGCAGAAGTAAAAGGAGCGGAGATTGGTAGGGATGGGGATCTTGTCTTTGTGGATGAAGCTGGAGATGGTCTTAGTAGGGTCTATAAGACTGCATATTTTAACTGCCCGCCGCAGTTATTAATCAACAACGGTGATATTTCCGCATTACTAATGCAATCTGAAGCTCTAATTTTATCGTTCATTAGTGGGTGGTTGAAAGAGAAATCTGGTTGGACTGTTGACTCGATTGATGGTCACTATATGAACGTTGTGAAATACAAACCTTTGAGAGGATCATCCTATTTACCACTGCCTGAAGAGTTACAACACAGCAGGAAGGGATTAATTAATCTAAAAAACAAGGATGATCAATGCTTTCGTTGGTGCCACATTAGGCATTTGAATCCTCAAGAGAAGCATCCCGAGAGGGTTAAGAAGGAAGACAGACTTTACGTTGACAAACTTGATTACTCAGGCATTCAATTTCCGATATCCAGAAAGGATTACAACAAGATTGAATGCCAAAATGAGATCAATGTTAACGTGTTTGGATATGAGAACGAGTGTGCATATCCAATTTACATATCGAAAGAGAAGTTTGACGATCACATAGAGCTGCTTCTTATTATGGAAGACGGTGAGGCTAAGAAAGATGACAAGAGCCACTATGTTCTCATTAAGGACTTCAATCGCTTTATGTTTGGTCAAACTAAGCACGAGCATCGGAAGCATTTTTGTATGTATTGCTTGCAGTGCTTCAGTTCTGAGAGGGTGTTGATTAATCATAAAGAGGTTTGTCTTGAAATTAATGGCACACAGGGAGTGGAGATGCCTGAAGAGGGATCGAGTGTCTCCTTTAGGAATATCCATAGACAACAACCGGTGCCGTTTGTCATCTATGCTGATTTCGAAGCAATTAATGAAAAGGTTCAGGGGTGTAAGCCTGATGAAAAGGCTTCATACACCAAAAAATATCAAAAGCATACCGATTGTGGGTACGCCTACAAAGTAGTGTGCTGCTACGATGACCGGTACACTAAAGATTTACAATTGTATCGGGGTAAACGGGCAGTGTATAATTTTATGGAGGACCTTTTAGAAGAGGTTAAGCACTGCAAGAACATTGCAGATAAGAAATTCAACAAACCTCTGGTGATGTCGAAAGACGATGAGGTTAAATTCCAAAGGGCAAAAGAATGTTGGATATGCGGCCAGCAATACACTAATGAAAGTAAGCCGGTTCGCGACCACTGTCGTATTACTGGCAAGTTTAGAGGATCTGCTCACGAGGAATGCAGCGCGCGATTGATTATAAGCTCCGACAGACTAAAAATCCCTGTGATATTTCACAATCTCAAAGGGTACGATAGCCACTTCATCATGCAAGAGATTGGAGCCGTTGTGAAAAAGTATGCCTACAAAAACAAGAAAGGCAAAGAGGTAAGGATGAATATAAACGCCATCCCCAACAACATGGAGAAGTATATGGCGTTTATGTTGGGAAATCATTTAGTCTTTTTGGACAGCATGCAGTTCATGAATTCAAGCTTAGAGAATCTTGTGAAGAACCTTCCTAGGGAGTCGTTTACATACAACTCCCAGGAGTTCCAAGGCAGGAAGCTTAATCTCATGACAAAAAAGGGAGTCTACCCCTATGATTATATGGATAGCTTTGAACGTTTCAATGAGACAAAGCTGCCACCACATGAAGAATTCTACAGCACACTTAGTGGCCAGAACATTACTAATGATGACTATAAGCACGCTAAAGATGTTTGGGAAGAATTTGAACTCGAGACCATGGGAGAATACCATGATCTCTATTTGAAGTCGGACGTGCTACTTCTAGCTGATGTCTTCGAGGTATTTCGAAGGACATGTCTAGAGACTTACAAGCTGGATCCGTGCCATTATTTTACAGCGCCTGGTTTGTCGTGGGATGCTATGTTGAAGATGACCGGCACTAAGCTTGAGCTCATCAGAGACATTGATATGTACCAGTTTGTTGAAAAGGGTATGCGCGGCGGTATGTCCTACATTGCCAAACGTTACGCTGAAGCGAACAACAAGTACATGAAAAATTATGATGAGGATAAACCTTCGAAACACATCATGTACTTAGATGCAAACAACCTTTATGGTTGGGCTATGAGTCAATATCTGCCAATCGGTGGATTTAGATGGTTGGAAGAAAAGAAGGTTTCAAACCACGCAAAGCCGGCTTGTCTAGATGAGTATAAGGAGAATGGTGATAGGGGGTTGCTGCTTGAGGTTGATCTTGAGTACCCAAAAGAGTTGCACGACCTCCACAACGATTACCCTCTAGCACCAGAGAAAATCAAGGTTGGGGAGGAAATGCTATCGAAATACTGTAGAAAGATCGCTCGGAAGTATAAGATCTCTTCAGGTTTAGTTAAGAAATTGATTCCAAATCTGAATCACAAAGAGAAGTATGTACTTCATTATCGAAACCTCCAACTCTATATGAAGCTGGGGTTGAAGGTGACAAAAGTTCATCGAGCTCTAGAATTTTACCAGTCTCCTTGGATGAAGAAATACATCGATTTTAACACCCAGAAGCGGAAGGCTGCTAGGAATACATTCGAAAGCGACTTCTTCAAGTTAATGAACAATTCCGTATTCGGTAAGACGATGGAAAACTTGAGGAAGAGGGTTGATGTACGGCTGGTCACCGACAAGGAGAAACTCTTGAGGTTGGTAGCTAAACCAACGTATGTGAGCAACAAAATCTTCACAGAGGATTTAGTGGCTGTTCACAAGCGTAAAGAGGTGTTGCTCCTCAATAGACCTGCTTATGTCGGCATGTGCATTTTGGAACTCAGCAAGACGCTAATGTATGACTTCCACTACAATTACATCAAGGAGATGTATGGTGAACGGGCAAAGCTCTTGTTTACTGATACAGATTCTCTGATGTATGAACTCGAAACTGAAGATGTTTATCAAGACTTTTGGGCTGATAATGATAAGTTTGATAATTCGAATTACTCCAAAGACTCACCATTTTACGACGCTTCCCGAAAGAAGGTTATTGGGAAGTTTAAGGATGAGGCTGGAGGAGTACCCATCCTCGAATTTGTCGGCCTTCGATCAAAGATGTATAGCTACGTCAGAGATATGAAGGTTGAAACGTTTACCCATAAAGATGGTGACGGTGGGAATTTCACCGTTGAAATCTTTCACAACAAAGAAACCTCGAGGAAGGCGAAGGGTATCAAGAAGAGTACGATTGAAAGCTCAATTAAGCATCAATCGTACAAAAACACCCTCTTACGTGGACAGCAGATGCGTCACTCATTTAATACGATCCGCAGTCAAAATCACCAGCTGGGGTGCCATCAAATCAATAAGGTTTCCCTCAGCTGTTTTGACGACAAACGCTATCTATTAGACGATGGCATTACAAGTTACGCTTATGGACACTATGCTACAATGAGCCGCAGCTAAGCCCCCACATAGCGCAGGGCTCATTGTAGCATAGTGTCCATAGGCTAAACTTGTAAATGTCTCAGCATCTTATAGGTTGAGGGCTGGGGTGGGCAGGCTTTAATTCACTCCGGCTTCGCCTCCGCTCTTAAAGCCTTGAGAGTGCCCTCAAGTGCCGAGCTTCGTAACTCTGATGTATCTCGCGAACTGGCCTCATGACTCTGATGTACCTCGCGAACTGGCCTCATCACGCCAACTACTATACTACTACAAAGTAAAATGATGTTTCCAAATTATCCACGCCTGGGTTGTTTCTTCCATGGTAATTTTTTGTAAACATTCATCATGTTTTCTTTCCCTTCAGTTACTGTACAGACTATAATTGTAAGACCTAGTTTATACATCGTGCTATCGTCGCACCAAACTCAATTATTTTAATTTGGTGCGGTGGAAGCGCGATGTATACATTGATGTCCCAGTTAAGTGATGTTCCAGATGATAGCACGGCTCAGTTTTTACATCGTGCCAAATTATCGCAATCAATTCGTTGCGCTCACTCGTGAGATATTCAATTTGAACACGAGAAAATAATAATAATATTCTGATTATTATATAAACATTTACCACGAGAAAGCATTGCATAATTTATTCCCATGCCTACGTATACGGAAAATCATCGGAACTATCCGATAGTTTCCGGAAATCTACGGAAAGCTTCGGAAATGTTTAAAAAACGTTTCTTATGCATTTTTGGATTTTTGAAAATCTTCGGAAAACTTTCGAAAATCTTTGGAAGTGTTCGGAAAATCTTCGGAAATTTTCGGAAAATTTTCGAAGTACTTTAAAATTTTGGGTGTTTTGAAAATTTTCGGAAAATCAAGGTCACTGATTGGCTGAAAAGTGATACGTAAAATTATCGTATTTTTACGTG
>JAOCNB020107786.1:0-11280 GCA_026546465.2 Palythoa caribaeorum | reverse complement strand
AATTTCCAATATTTAAAACCGCATCACGAGAACAGTATGTAACATACAGGTTTCATTTTTTCAGAAGAGGCTTATTTCGGAAAGCTCTTTTAATATTCAGTACTTCTCAATTTGTTTCTCAGTTAGAAAGAGAAGCATGTATGCTAATAAAGCAAGGAATGTAAAGAAAGATTCACCTATACTATTATATTTGCAGTTCAATAAATGTATGCACTATCATTTCTTTCTAAGGTACTCAAGAAAACTTTGAATCAGAGCTGTCGGAATTAAGGGGCAGGTTAAAATCAGTTGGCGAGCCTTCAGCGGCACAAGAACTCCAAGTTTCATCAGAAAGAGATCAGAATGAAGAAATCAACTCCGAAAGTTGTACAGTCAACAAAGATTCTGTAATTAACAGAGACACTTCCCTTGAAACCCAAAATATAAAAACCGTTGAACATTTAAGTGACATTCTTACTGAAGAACTGAAAACATTTTGTGAAAGAATTTCATTGAATCAAAACACTTTGAGTGAAGGAAATTTCGAACAGGTCGAAAGTGATCAAAAAGTTTTAGAGAATGAAACAGATGGGAATCCAGAGGAAGACAGAGAGGATTCGGGGCCGGTGGGAACAGAAAAAATTGTTGGTAACTTTGTGAATGAAACTGAAACGCTAAAAGACAGGCTGTTAGAAGTATTGAAGCCATTTCTTTCTTCCGTTTCAAATAATGGTAAGTGTATTTGAAAAGTTGTAGAGGATCTTTTAAGAGTCAATACTGTAATATCGATGACCCGATGGAACCAGAATGAACTACCTCAAAAAACACACTCGTGCTCGCTGTCCGCCATGTTTACTACAAGCTCCCTTATAATAACCGCTGACCATACAAAATGCGGGCTGATTCTAATACACTACAGATCGATACAAGAAATATCAAATCTAAATTTACAGTTTGATGATTTTTTTTAAGTTTAACACCGTGAATATAGAAGAAAACTGACGTTTCGGAATGTAAGCCTTCCTCGGAGTGGACTGAATGCTTACATTCCGAAATGTATTTTTCTTCTATATTCACGGTTTTAAACTTAAAAAAATCATCAAACTGTTTCTATAGAAACACCGACGCAGCATTCGAATTCTAAATTTAGTTAAACTGTAACGACATAGACTCCTTTACGGTTGTAATTGAATCATGGGTAATTGGGACATAAATTACAGAGACGGCCGAGTAACAAACTGAAATTTATCAACAATTGCTCACAGACAATTTTATTTCAAATATTGGGCTTTTCTGACAGCCAAGGGTAGCTTTGATCCTACACACATGCCGATTATTGGCGTGATTGGTTTCAAATAACACGAGAACTGTCTCAATCTCTTGGTAAATGTGTTGTTTGCGAGGGCGTTCGTGTGGAACTGACTCGCTAGAAAGCAATAGTTTTCAACAAGATTCCATCATTTCTCAGGTAATTTGCAGCCAATTAGGCCAGAATACAAACTTATTTTGCCTTTCTGAAAAGCTAAGAGTTTAAAACTTATGATTCAGCCCATGAAAGGTAATCTAAGATAGCATTGGATCCTGGATTCCACACTGTGGATTCTGGATTTTAGTGGTTGGATTCCGGATTCCAAGGACTGGATTCCGGTTTCCAAAGTCCTGGATTCCGGATTCCACAGGCTAAAATTTGCCAGATTCCGGATTACCTTACATGGGCCGATATGATTTTGTGAAAAATCGTTGTTAAATATCAGTTTGCTACTTGACTCTCTGTAATTCATATCCTGATTGCCCATTATGCAATCAGAAACGTGTAGGGGTCTAGTGAAACAAATAACGTAAATGCTATAAGAAGCCTTCAATGTTCTTATCAAATTTCGAGACTTCCAGAGCAAACCAGGAGAGAGGGAGGACACTTTTAGAAGGTGTACATAAGAGAGATATTTAGCAACCACTAAAATGGCACACAGAGGAATCTTGAATTCTCGACGGCCGGAAAAATATGGTTAAAGACTAACGTGTTGCTAAAACTTTTAGCCGCTGAATAGTTGCGTCATCCTTGATTAAACAAAGATGATGTCAGCTGTCAGATCAACTGAATCCTAAACAATATACAGTATAAATGTAAACGTGTTGCAGAAGTTATTAACTCAACTGTTACCGTCACAATTTTTTGCTTTTTAAGTACAAATGTTTGTTTACTCTTTGTTTTGAGAAGTGTTTTAACACAAGGCAGTCCGATCGTTTGTCATTACCATTAGTCAGGTTCTCAGCCAAAATGAGTCATCATGCATAACGACTTACAAACCCATCTTGATTTCATTTTGCAGTTTCACAGTCCAAACCACAGGAGCATTCAAGAAGTGAAATTGAGGAAGTATGTGGAATTACTAGGTCCACATTTAAATATACTTTAACACAAATACTGTCTCTTATAGCTGCTCCCTCAGACACTGAAACATGTATTTTTAGCCACATTACTACCTCGTGCGCAAATTTTTTGGCCATAACAGTGCCATCATTTTGTATAAAAACACTGAAGCAACTGACTTTAAGCAATACTTTGCAATAAGAACTCAAGAGGCTGGCCTTCACTGACCTCTTTTGGCCATGACAGCTCCATCATTTCGTATAACAGTGAAGCCATTGACTTTAAGCAGTACTCAGCAATAAGAGCTCAAGGGGCTGGCCTTCACAAGCTTGGCGCCAGACCTCTTCTCTTGTTAATGGTTACACATACAAGGTTTTAAATGATGTGTATTCTGCCACGCGTCCAACTTGTATTTTCCGTATACACACGAGACTTTGACCAGTTTGTTGAGGTGTTGTGAAACAAAAGATTTTTGTTGTAGTTATATGCCTGTTTAAAAGTAATTATTATATATTCCTTTTCCTTGAGATTGAAGCGAGAAATACATCTCTGGAGCAGCAGATCAAAGAGCTTTCAGGTATATCTCCTAATTAATTAGACAGAGGTTGCGCTATGCCTGTTATCGTAAATGAACTTTTACTATCCTAAACGGCTTTTTAATTTAAGTAATCCCGGCCGGCCTTTTGTGATTTACAATTGAAAGCACAACCGTCTCGATAAATGCTGTGAAAACAGCGAAGAGAAGAAAAAGTGTGTTCATGATGGTTAACTATAATATTATACGGGAGTGGACTTCCTTTGGCTTTCAGTCAACATTACTTTATTTGCTCTCTACACTTTCTATACATTTTTTCCAGACAGTTTAAGAAATTATGAGTATTTTTCTTATCATATCAGATTCTGATCATTAGTTGGCGAGGCACAGGCTTAATGGACTTTTTGTACAATAGAATTACAATAATTCAACAGTTCATGAACTCGAAGACTACGACCATAAACTCCCTAAAGGCTATTGGGTTGCCTATATGTAATAATCATATAAAATTCTGTATTTAGTTAATGTATATCTCAATTCTTAAACACATTCATCACGACAACAGCATTTACTAGTTTAGAGAATAAGTAAGCTGCGATTTTATTCAAATGTTTTCTTTAAAGTAAAACACAGAGGTTGGTGTTTGTGATTACTCAGCAAAAAGTTACGATTTTTATTGATTTAAGACTTATCAAGATGATTTGTTTATATTTGCTTTGTTTTGTCATTGTTTTCCAGACTTGCACCTTCAACTCGACACAGAGCGTGAAGAAAAGCGCTTACTACAAGAACAATTAAACGAAGCTGAGGTGAGGAAAATTTATTGTTTCACATTATACATAAAAATGTTTTAAACCAACATTTTCATGTTTAAGTTCAAAGTTATGCAGACATTAAATTGAAGAAAATTCACATTTTGAAGGTATGGTAACAAATCTAAGCACATTATGAACAAACATAATTGATTACAAAATATTAAACGAGGACTAAAGACTATAATAGATAAAGAACAAGAAAAACTTCAATTACACATTTATAAGGTAAATATCCATGTGATAAAACCGTAAAAAAACGTACAGTGAAAAAAAAAGCCATATTAATGACGGAAGTGATGTGATGTCACTTTATGGTAAAATTGTCTGATGAAGAAGCCCGAACTTTCAACCAATCACATTGCTTGAATTATCGCGACGCATGTTTCCCGCCTTTTTCAAACAGTGAAACTGGCTTCAAATGGCGCAGCGCAGTTATGGCTTAGACAAACAAACCAGCTATTGTAAAATCGGGTGACGGCTAATGCAATATTTTCAACCGACCATATTATTTGAAAATTAAAATTCGTTTCTTATAATTACAAGGTCGCTACTTTTTGTATAGACTTTTTTGTCAAATTTGCCTCTGTTTATTCGATTCACGTGGGGATAGAAATTTCTATTTTTAACATAGAAGCGTTGGCTTCAAATTTGCGGCATATTCAATTTTTGGACGATATTCAAATTTTTACATCAAAATAAAAGCAGAAGCAGCTCAAGAAAAATGAAACCTTTCTTTAAGACTTCTTTAAGTCATAGAGGCAAAAAGCTACCAGAAGAATACACTAAATGAGTGAATAGATTATGATAAATATTGTTGATATTTTCAGTGAATCGTTTAAAGGTTACGGTACAGTTATACCATTTTAGTTTTAGCTTTTGCCGGAAAAGCTTTGAGAAGATCTTTCAGGCAAAAGAAATGTTTTAAAAGCATAGTTATTGCCAAAATATTTGAAGTCAGAACTCATCACCGGAACTAAAATTGTGTGCAACCCTTTTTTTCAATCGCTTTTTCCTCCAAACAAAGTTTTGCACCAAACACAGCTGTAAAAAGATTCCAACTCAATCAGGTTTTGTTCTAATATTACCAAATTTGGCACAAATTTCAAGAATTGCCTATAACAAGCATCGCTGGCACTATTTTGGCAATCAAGCTGTGTTCAAAGAGGAAGGAACAATGACAAAGGATAGTTTAACTCACAATCAAGCAGACTTGGAACTTCGCGAAGGAAAAACATTTGTCACAAATAGTACGCTCAATGTCGCTGATAACGAACAAAATAGTAAAGAGATTTAAACCATCTTCTAGAGAATTTTTTTAGCTTTCCAGTGATATATTGGTTAAGGGTATCCGATGCATAGAAAAGGAGTTTCGGATTGATTAATGAAAACATTCCTCAAACTGTACCGCAACCTTAAGAGCTGAATATCTCGCTCGTGGACTTCCTTGGAAAAAATATCAAGCTCTTAACCTTTAATAATCTCTATTTATTAAATTAGTAGAACGTGAAATACATACACGCTTTTTTTATAGGAACAACTTTATAAGAACAACGAGGCTCAAATTGGTCAAAATTTAAGAACAATTTAAGAACAAGCTCAGGCTTGAAAATTAGGAATTTTTTGTGGTGGAAAATTGACTCAAAACTTAGCGATACAGCATAAAACATAAAAAGATTCACTGCAAAGACTGCTCAATAAACAATGAAGGTAGTTCGCCTCTAAATTCAGCCGTACAATAGTGGCGCAAGGTGTTTCATTTTCCAATACCTTGTGTTATTTTGTTTTTTCTTCACTAAAAACCTCTCACAGAAATAAGAACAAATTAAGAACAAATTGAGGCTGAAATAGGCAAAAAATTAAGAACAATGAGGCTCGGCAAAATTTACTGGTTCTTATAAAAAAGCGTGTACTACAAGTTACATAGAATTGAGTTAGTGTCATATTATTTTGCTTCAGACAAACAGCACTAATGAAATTTCAAGACTTGAACAAGATTTATCGAAAGTAAGTATATTAGATTTAAAATCGGCGTCTGACTCCTGATATAACATAATTTTTTTTGTTAGAGAGCTCTTATATTTTTGATTGTTAGCTCTGTTGCAAAAATTACATTTTAATGCTCGTTGCTGTGTTAGTATTCTTGATAAAGGTTTACTGTCTGCGCAAGAGGTTAACGTCTAAATTCAGTGTTGTACAACAACTTAAATATTCACACCATCTCTGTCAATTTTTTGCACCTCGTTGACCGCATTGGAGTGTATGGCAACTTGAAATCAAGCTTTAGCTTGTAAATATATTTTTTCCCTTCTTTAGATTATATTTAATTGTACATATCTTTTTTATACAAAAATCTAAAATGACTAAATTTATATAAGCGACTTTTACGCCAAGATCTGAGCAATTGAACATTAGCCTCTGGATATTTAAGAACAATGGTCAACTACTTCCTTCGCACATTGACTTTATATAAAGTATTTTGTAATCTTAAAACTAAAAGTTGTGAGTAAAAAATGAAAAAAATATATCGGCATTAAATCTTATAATATTATATTTCTAATTAATTTGTTGCGTACGTTCTTTATTTCTTTGTTGTAGTGGATGGACAAAGCTAAGAAGAAACAAGAAAGGTATGAAGTGTGAATGGCTGAATATGTTTTGTTGGTAGGCAAACAGGTGGTGCTGACTTTACTCATTAAGGTTACCGTATACCTTCAGGGGTGTTTTGCGTCAAAACGATACAGTGCGTCTGTTTTCTAAACCGGAGATACCTAAACCCATAGCTAGCTAAATCCCATTACGAGCCTAAGTGGCCCATTGGAGCCTATGCTTATCTCCGGTTTCTGTAGTGTTAATCGGATGAGAGTCATTGACTCCCCCTGGACGGGACACTAATCCATCGCAGGTTAGCCCCCAGCAGATGCTGGACGCCCTTGTTTGAACTCACAACAGATTAAAGTTCTTCTAGTAAAAAATTCAGTCTTAAGTTTGCCGTATACCTTCAGGGGTGTTTTGCGTCAAAGCGATACAGTGCTTCTGGTTTCTAAACTGAAAGTACCTAAACCCATATATCAAATTAAAGCTTATAGAGCTGGCTGTCTAACTATATTAAAAATTTTAAATTAAAATGAATCTTAAGATTTTTTACGTTCTCTGAAAGCGAGCGACAAAATCGCCTTTCAAAAGTTACAAGTCCAAACGGCTATTGATATTTGGTGATTTAGTTAATTTGCCCGACTTTCCAGACCAAAAGTGCTAAAAAACGTGCCTGCGTTTTTCATATTCAATTGCAGAGAAAAGTTACGGCGCTTTTTCGAATTAGAGTCTTAAAAAAGTTTAGAGACCGTACAAAAATTACTCTAAAACAAAAAGTTTTTCGAAAAATAAAAAACCCAGACACGCTTTTGTTCTTCATATATAAAAGAAGCTACTGTGAAAATTTTAGGGGAAACGAACAAATTCCGTTTGAGTTCGAACTCTTGAAAGGCGATTTTGTCACTTGTTTTTAGAGAACGTAAAAATATTTAAAAATTCATTTTAATCCAAAATATTTAGTACAGTTCGAAAGCCAGCTCTATAAGCTTCAATTTGATATAAAATTATGGGTTTAGATATCTACGGTTTTTTCAAAAAACAGACGCACTGTGTCGTTTTGACGCAAAACACCCCTGAAGGTATACGGTAACCTTAAGACTGAATTTTTTGCTATAAGAATTTTAATCTGTTGCGAGTTCAAACAAGGGCGTCCATATGACCTGGGCATCCGAGCCCCGAGCACGATAATATAAAAAGGTTATCTTTAGAAACACCAAATAGATTTCATAGCATACGAATGGGGCGACGTCACTTTTCACTAAAATAATGATGATGCTGATGATAGTGATGGTGACGATGATGATGATGATGATGATGACGATGACGATGACGATGACGATGATGATGATGATGATTAACGAGCGATTCAAACATGAGATAAATGGTTCGTGGCTCTTGTTTGCTTCTTTTTTTGCTTTCACTAATGTTTTTGCCCTGTTTGCAGTTATTTGCAACTTCAAGAGGAGAAAGAAAATCTTTATGCCGAAAAGAAGTAAGTAAGCTGTAGAATGCAGAAAATTCGGTTTAGGTTGATAGAAATATAGTCTTGTTCTGCACATACAACAAGCTTCAATCAACCCGTTCATTTTTAGAGAGAGGCTCTCTGATGTGTCTTTAAGACAAATTATAAACAGAACAGATGTGCGAGTTACTTGACGACCGAAATAATTGCCAGTCTGAGAGCCCTGGGAGCAAATGCTTAGCGATATCAGCCCATCCCAGTGTATTTGCCTCGGTAGCTTAGTCGTGAAATCGGCGAGTGGTTGGTTCGATTCCTGTTCAGGGCATTTGTTCTCTATTCAGTCTTTCTCTAAAAGACACATCGAAGTGCTTCTCTTTTTAAAGATGAAAACACCTTGACTGTACTTTTGTAATATACTTCAGTTAGTTTTTTAAAGGAAAAAGAGTCGACTCCTTATTATTTACTCAGAAGTAGAGGGGCGGTACGTAGAAAGTCTTTTTGGATTGGATGAAAAAACAAAAGAAACACAATAGACAATAAACTTTACCCCAACCCTACAAAGGAAGTCCGTGTTAACGAGAACCAGTAAAATTACAGCTTTAGGGGAGTGCGTACTTACTCTCAATTTGACTTTCTTACAGTTTTTGTCGAATTGATGCAAATATAACTTGAAATCCAATATATTCAATACAATGTATGAATAATACAGGGACAAGGTTGTTTAAAGAACCATAAATGGAGGAGGCTCTATTAATGACTCACTAGTAAATAGGACGGTGTATACGCAGTGTTGTTACCTTATTGCTTAAAATGTCAGTCAATAACAATTTTCAAACCAATATACAGTTAATTAATAATTAGATATATTAAATTTCACGGAGACACTTCTAGACCTGGAAGGGTTGTGGTATTGCGAACTCGGGTAATACTTTTCCAGTTTCTCACTGGGTTTTATGGTTTTTCGTATCCTGCAAACCACCTGCCTGCTACTTGATAGGGTATCACTGTTTTCTCTTTTGTTTAGATAATGGAACACAATCAAATGCTAGGCGTCAAGTGAAAAGTCTTAGCCCCAAAATGGTTGCAGGCATTGTATCTTCCATTATTGTCTGGATGTTCATCTTCGCAGTTGGTCTCCTGATATGGAAACGTTTGAAGCGGGGCCCAGAGACTCCCGTATCACACGATATTGGCCTTGTTACCACACCAGTAACAAACGGTCACGTGCCATCGTCGGGCTCCTCCATCTCATCACGTGGTAGTGTCTGTGCGACAGTTCTGCCCCACAAAGAATCACTCATGTCACTTAAAAGGCCCAAATCACTGCCGAGCACAAGTAATAAGTCAGGTACAGTGTATGATAGGAACAATTTAACGGGGCAGTCGTCATCATCGTCGAGTGCCTCAACAGTGGTCAGCGCATATCCAAGGGAACCGCTAAATCCACCACCTTCACCAGTCACTGAAAGATCTCATTATACGGTACGGTCACGTGTTTGTCCCAGTTCAATTATGACTCCCTCAACATCGAAGTCGTACAGATATCAACGGGCGAGGATGCCACCTCCCCCAACACCTGCATCAACAGATGCAGAGTCATTGATGGAACGCTCAATAGCGGAGCGCTGCTGTCGTCAAGCGCCACATCGCTGCCGCAGTGCGAGCAGTCGATTTTCAGAATCAACTTGCACAGAGCTCGGCTATGATTCGGACTTGTTCGCACCGCCTCCGACGCCAAATACAAACTATTTATCGGAGGCAACTCATTTCTCAGATGCAGAATGTCCGCCATCACCAACGGCTACCGAGAGAAGTTATTTTAATCCATATCCACCGCCTCCGTCACCGGTGACTGACACTCCGTCAATTGTTTAATAGATAAATCAAATCTAATTTACAGCTCAAAGTGGTTCCTTCAATTTTGCCCGTTTTATTTCTTTTGAAATTTCCAACTTATTCAACGACCTTTTGATCTTTCTTTAAAGTTTATTTTTATAATCAATTCTTGATGAGGAACAAAGTACACAGTTAGCTATTGGCTTTTGGCTAGAATTTCTCAAGGGTTGTGTTAGAATGCAAGACTGATTAACTGTTGTTACTCGGAACTACTCCGCCTTAACCTTTTCAGCCCCAGGTAATTTATCAACACCTAACTTCTCCTTACATAATCAAACAAAATAATATAACTGGTAAAGAGAAATAAGGAATTGATCAAAGGGTTAAACTGTTGGACTGTTTTTGCAACCCACTGGCACATTAATGAAAAACTGAAAGAAAACCTATCAGACAGTTTTCCTTCTTAAAGTTAAATACTCGCTTCCTGTCACTTTGTTGTTGTAAAGCGCCATTGAACTTTAAGAAGGATAAATTTTAATTATTTTTTTTTTAAATTCGGGAACAAATAATTTTTCTTGCAATGCAAAATGAATTGTTTTATTTTTATTTGAAATTAAGAATTTGTTCTGTTAAGTCTAAAATAACAGACAGAGAGCCTGAAAATTTGTCTTGGTTTGTGTTGGAGGATTTAAGATTTTAAGCTATTTTTCTCTGATTTTAATTATTTTAGTTTAGGTTCTACTAAGTGAAGGAGAAGGAACCGTTTTGATGCTGTATCGAATAAATATTATTTAATCTACCTATTGTAAATAATGTAAATACACTATCTTGTAAATGGTATTTTGCAAAACTGAGCGTAAAAGTTTTATCAGTTACAAGCGGTTATCTGAAGACTTAAATTTTCCTAGATTAATATATTTTCATATTAAACTTGTTTATATCAATGTGAAACGTGTGTGGAAGTTGTGATAATTTGAACTGGGGTGCGACGCTTCAAAATTCTTCCTTTTAAATTTTGTTTAGGTTGAGCGGATTCATTGATTTCAGGCGCGAACCAGAACAAGCTGTGACGTTACTTCAGCAATCATCGACTCTTCATTTCCCTGTTTCATTGTATTTCCATACAAACCCGATGATTTTTCGGTTTGTTTACGCCAAAAAATCATAGTGTTTGTATGAAAATACAATGGAACACTGAAATTAAACTGGCAGGAAGAGTAGACGATTCCTGAAGTGACGTCGCGGCCTATTCTGGTCCGCGACTTAGCAACTCCCGGTCATCTTCGTTGGGCTTTGCCAGCGCGGGAACTCTAAAGCTTGATTTTGTGGCGAAAATGTGGCTGAATAAAAAAATGTTTTAGAATACTGTCTACGCATTGTAGAGGTACTACAGCCGAAAAGAACGCGGTTCGCCATATAGAAACTTAACTCGTTCATTTATCGAAAGGGTCATTCCTATATAATTTCTGGGACACAACCATTCCCTGAGGCTACTCTCAGCATAATCTTTCCATCGTCCTGTAGTGGTGTAAACTTTGTTTCACCACCCACAACAACAACAGTTTATTTGCATCTTCTTGTTTACATTAACCAATACGTTATCAGATTAACAGGAACGAATAAATGAATGATACTGGCAGTCTGAAAATAGTACAAACTAATCGAGTCAGACTGCCACTAGTTACAATAT
>JAOCNB020107714.1:0-11282 GCA_026546465.2 Palythoa caribaeorum | reverse complement strand
GAATCTTTTTTTGTTTTATCCTGTATCGCTAAGTTTTAGTCTATTTTAGGGCACAAAATCTTTCCTAGTTATCAAGCATCAGTCTGAGCTTGTTCTTAAATTTTGGAAAATTTGAGCCAAGTTGTTCTTATAAAAAAGGCGTGTATGAAGCCATACTCTTGCAGAAACACCTGTACAAACATGTTTTCAAATGGGTATTCTTCATTAATAACAATATTGTAAAATTTTGACTTAAAAATTTGAAAAATGAATATGCAAACAAAAAATATTGGAGCTCAAAAATATCACAAGAGAGTGCTTTTGTTTGAAGTTGCATGTGTTTGACCAATTGCAATTTTCAAAAGTTTGAAGGGGACTTTCTCAATTTAACGCTACTGTGTTTGTACTATTCTGTTATGTTTTAGTGAAACTAAGTAGTTGAGAGCCAATGCAGTCTCCATAAAACCTTAAAAATTTACCTTTGTGCAACAGAATCATTTTATATTTCACATGTTCATATGTTGTAGTTCTTTTCGATCATTAGAATTTTTTTACTTTCAACGTATTTGGAAGTTACTGTTATGCACATTGTCAATTTGTGGTGTGCTAAAAAGATAATATTTTATCGCTTTGTCAGTTTGTATTCAGATACTTTTGTTTCATGATTCATACTAAATTTTATCCTGTTAACTTCTTATAAATCTCAGCCATGAATTGACAGAGCGTATAGCGTGTCGGGCTCACAAGTTCCTGAGTTCGAATTATGTTGTTTCCATAAGACACTTTACCTGACTTGTTCCCGTTGACTCAAATGAGTATCTTTTGCTGCTAGGGTTAAGGACGTAATACAGTAACCGAGAAAAACACTATTCTAAGCTTACAAATAAGCTACTTAGGCTGAAGAAAAAATTCAGCTCACTCCTTTTCTGACATTGCAATAGAGGCAACGCCAAAGAATTAAATTATTGTTTTGCGTTTGAACTTAGTATCAAGTTTGAGTTTGGATTGGAAACCTACGCCAGTGGTGGACTTAAAGACCTAATCTTCAATGCGGCTGTTGACATGATGATCTTCGGTCATCGGTTCTATGCAGGCGTACAGTTTAACCTTCGCAGTCCATTTACCAGCCTCAAATCGGCCGGTGACTCCGGCACCAACTGGTACAAGGACAAGATGAATCCCAAGGGACGTACAGGCACCGAGAAGAACTATTACGACAATGCCAACCCTTTTGTTGACTTTGAAATGTCTGGTAAATGGAAATATCATTTTAGGCTTATATTTGCGTTTCTTTGTTCTGGTTCGCTACATATTGTTGGAATCCGGAATCCACAATTGTAGAATGTTGATCTAGAATTTAGATTTCTTTGGAATCCAGAAGTCAAAACGCTTGGAAGACAGAATCACTTATAATCACAGAGTCACAAAATATTCTTAAAATTCTCGAAAACCCAATAACATATTCACAATAGGAAATAAAAAACAAGAGGATATGCTGAAATGCTGATTTTCAAAAACAGCAGAAATCTCAGCAAAATGCAGTGGTTTGGGTTCAGCTTGGAATCCAGACTCCAAAAGGAGTGAATGGCCGAAATCCAAAGGATTGGAATCCAGAATCCAAAAGGTAGTTTGGAATCTAGAACCTCTGGATTCTGTCACATGGATATGACCATGCTTTTAAACTTATCTGTGCAATCTTTTGAGTTATGTGGCTCTCCAATCCACTCGGTTACTATGAATTTATGTTATTTATTTCTTTTTAGAGCAATTCCAAATTGAGAATCAACAGTCAGCACAGGATGAAAGACGTGGAGCTTGTATGTACGTTGACTCGAAATCCAAGGGCTCCCTGGTCAAAGTGACCGCTTGCAATGAGACAGACGAGAGACAGTATTTTGCTTACACGCTAAAGGGACAAATTATGGTACGTATCAGGGCTCAAAGTTAGCGAATTTGCTACTAGAATTTTACGGATGCAACTAAGAATTTGTTTTTAGTCGCAAAGTTTGCGCCTAAAAATGAATGATGACGTATGACTGGAAATCACAACCTCTCTTGTTCTCGCAAGAGAAAAACCATTGTCTGAATCTGTTACTCTCGAAAAGTTATGAAGCCTTAGTCCTTTCTTCCAAACTATAAATGATAAAAGTCCTTATTTTCCTTATTCTTCTGTTGTTTTTATTTGAACTTTGTCTGCCTGTAAGGCTGTATGGTCGATAATCTTGTCTCATATAATGCATTCAAAATTAAGTGTTTTCAAAGTACGAACTGTGTCTCTAAGTGTGATGCATGATTTTCCGCCATGCGCCTTACCTTTTTTGTTTTGCACCTAAAATTTACGCTACGCGCCCAAGAACTAGTCGTACAAGTGCGCCACGAAAAAACGACGATTCGGATGACAACGAAATTTGTGTTTTGCTGAAACAAGTCCAACGAAATAATAAAATATCTTTGATACTTCAGAGTTCGTACACTAAACTTTGCCTGGACACTAATGGAGCTGAGAGTGGCAAGAAACTACAGCAAACCGACTGCAAACCCAGCGCAGATAATCAAAATTTCCAGTGTGACTTGGTTGTACGTACAATGAAGAGAAGAAGAGCAAATATGTGTCTCACTACCGGTAAGTCTAACTTTTACCAACAAAATTTTGTATTGGAGTGTGATAGTTTGATCGTTCAGGCTGGTACAGTACCTTTGTAGATTGTATATGTGATGCACGTTTGAGCACTCTTAGTGTTCGTTACCATCACATGCTCTTACACCATTCCCTATAGTGAAAATTTAATCTCCTCCTACTTTGTCTGTTGCTGCTACTAATACTAATACTGCTAATACTATCACTGTTGCAACTGTTAATAATCCGACTAACAGAATTGATGACAGTGGCAGAGATAACGTAAGCGATAACGAAAACGATAAAGATAGCGATAGCGATAACGATAGCGAAACGATAGCGATAACGATAACAATAACGATGGCGATAGCGATTACGACAACGATGGCGATAGCTATTACGACAACGATGGCGATAGCGATAACGATAGCGATAGCGATAGCGATAACAATAACGATGGCGATAGCGATTACGACAACGATAAAGATGGCGATAACGACAACAATAACGATGGCGATAGCGATTACGCCAACGATAACGATGGCGATAGCGATAACGATAACGAGAGCGAAAATTACATTATTGGAATTCCAAACATTCTTAAACATACAAAAGTTTGGGGGTTCAGCTTCCCTTTATAGCTACATGTCATGGATGGTTGATTGGGTTAAATTGGGATCAGTACATTAATTCAAAGAATTTAGCTAGCTTTATTGGTGGGCCAGCGTTCCTAGAGTTATTATGATAGAGTTATAGAGTAGAATTAGAGTTAATCCAAAATTCAAGATTTTTGGATTCCAAAATCTTGAATTCACGATTTTGGAATTTCCAAAACTTTGAATTCAAGATTCTGGCATTCTATAACTCTAACTCTATGTCTTCAGTCTACTCTACTGTTAGTTAACCTCCTTTATTGGTGTTGTAATTTTTTACCTGCGTATTTAAAAGCTGAACAAAAGTTTGGGGTGAAAATCCTATTACTTTTTCCTTGCAGGGAAAACCGGTTTGATGGGTCCCGGCTCACTTACTCACGTTGGTTCACTAAAGTGCATTCACGTGCTAGGAGGAGGATACGGGTCGATCACTGATGGAACCAGACTTATTATTCATTCTGGATGCAACGAAAACAGGTGAAATATCATTTTAAAAAATCCAGTAGGAAATAACACAACAGTGCTATTCCTTTTAAAACTAAACGAATAGTTCCACACTACCCCCCTTTGACTTTAACTCTTTCAACCCCAGGCAATTTATCAACATCTAACTTCTCCTTACATAACTCAAACAAAATAATATAGCTGGTAATGAGAAATAAGAGATTGATCAAGTGGAATAAGCTGTGGAAGTTGAAAAGCCAAATTCTCCCAAACTGTTTATTTGGAGGGTATGGAACTCAGTTAGTAAACACGTCATTTGTCTTGTGTGGGCTTAAGGGTTAATAAAGTCAACGATAGCGACATCAACAACAACAATAATAATAACGGTAACAACAACGACAACGGTAATGTTTTTGTCATCAATTTAGATTTTATGGTTATCATTTTTAAATCACCTACCGTTGAAGCCCTAAGTACTGTTTGGATATGACATGATTGACGGTAGCCGAAAGCCAGCTCCAGACAAAGAAAAAAGTTCAAAGTTAATTTGCAATGAAAACATTGGTATTTTACTAACTCACGGCACTTATTATCAGCAACTTTAGTTACATTGCGTTTTTATCCAAAACAGCTTAGCACGGAACGTTTAATTGGTAGTAGCAAGAATATGTATATGGCTGTTTTAAACTTTTAATTAACACTTTGGTAACAGTTTCAATAGATGTTTTAAAATTCTTCATATTATATAGAATAGTAAAATATTATCTCGGGACATTTTTACATATCTAAGGTAAACAAGCATATACCTTCGCAAGTAAAGGACACTCTTTGCTGTCAGTGTTTATCTCCTGTTGCCATAGTATTAAGCGGATGAGAGTCTTTGACTCCCCTGGATGGAACACTAATCCATCGCAGATTAGTCCACAGCAGAAGACTGTACTCATTTAAGCAACTGAGTCGACTGAAACAAGTTGGGTAAATTGTCTTGTTCAATGATACATAGAATCCAGTGGTCGAGCCCCGTTTTGAACTCAGGAACCCCGGGTTATGAATCACAATGCGGCTGCTGCCACCACGCCGTCGACCTCTCCACATATATCTTTGGTAATAAGCCCAGGTTAGGTGGGCCGGCCACCTTGTCAGAATCTCTGACTCACGCCTCCCCAAAAGACGGTTCTATCGTGAATTTGCAGAGGGAAAACGTTCACAGGGTGGACAAAAGAAGCGCTACAAGGACTGTCCCAAAGCATCACTGAAAGGGTTTGCTATCAATGTTGAAGCATGGGAAACCCTAGCAGTAGACCGGCCAGGATGGCCACGTCAAATCAGCAAAGGAGGCGTCGTCTTCGAGCACAGCAGGGTTACATAGGTACAACATAAATGCCAGCTACACAAGTCTAAAACGACCTCCCTGTCACTTGCTCAAGCAGACCACCAATGTCCAGATTGCGACAGGATGTTCCACTCCCATATCGAGATAACATTTCACATCCATTACAAACAACACAAGTAATCAGAATCCGTGATGTCCTTAGTCTTCGTCGATTACGACGGACGAACAATAGTAATATATCTTTTAGTTTAAACATTTTATACCTTTAAAAATGTCAACTAAAAATGATTCTAACATGTTTTACAGGCTGGAGTTTGAAATCAATAATGGTTATCTGGTCCACACTGCAAGCAAAAAGTGCGCCCGCCCAGTAGGGTCAGCGGTGGATGGGGTACATCTGGGATTGTATTCAAGCTGTGTTGGACACAAGTTCGCCTTCACTAAACTGGGATCTTTACAACACATTGGCAGCAAGAAATGTGTTAATCCTGCATCTGGAGTAAGTCAGTGATAATGTTATCAAAAGACTATTAGCACTAAGTTAAATACTTTACGAGCCTAAGTTGCCCATGGCTTATCTCCGGTTTCTGTAGTGTTAAGCGGATGAGAGTAAATTTAAGGACCTAAGCAATTACGACGACAACGCCAACGACGACGGCTCACAAAAAATACATTCTGATTTTCTCTTTACTTCTTTCTGTGGGTAATTAGGGTTTCGTTTTCTTCGTGTCAAGCTTGGCGAACAGAAAACAATCAAATGTTCCTCCTTGAAGGCAAAGAAATGCTGAGATTATTTTTGTTTTCAAGTCCTCGTCGTCCCAAGAACTCCAAAAATGGTCTTTTCACCTTCCGTTTTTAGCGACAACGACGTGCAGGTGCTCAGATCGATGCATTCCAACGTGCAGTTGCTGTATTTACTATTGTTTTTTCACGTCGTCGTCGGCGTCGCCATCTTCGCTGTCTAAGGTCTCTAATTACTCCCCATGGATGGGACACTGATCTGTCGCAGGTTTGTTCCCAATAGAAACAGACAGTAACTCATTTTACCAACCTTGTAAGGATGGAAAGCATCGGAAAAAAGGTCACACAGACCAGCTGAGTTAACTCTGGAGGAAAAGAGGGTCGTGCAAATGTTCAACACTCGGCAGAGCCGGGAGGTAAACCCAGGACCTTTTGGCTGGAAGGCAGAGATCTTACCACTTCGCCAGCACACCCCCGTTATCATAGTTTAAACATAACTGAAGAAAACAGCCTTAAATGGCTTTGCTGGTTCCCTAGACAGAAGAGTAGTTAAGATCTTTTCTTGTAGAAGACCTGCTGCGCAACCTGTATGTAGTTTATCAAGTGTATACCATCTTGTGTTTGCCTCCAACATTTAGTCACACAGTTAAACTAGAAATTACACTTTCTTGGAGAAATTAAGCTTCGTTTGGAATAATGCGATTTTTGCATGAAAATACACCAAAACGAGGCTATCGGGCTTAAGACATGATGTTGTGTTGATAGCTTCGTTTTCATGTACTTTCATGCAGAAAACTGCTGCAAAATAACACCGACTTGCGGAACTGGAATAAGAGGAACTGCTCAATTGGTTCTTTATCTTGGAATCTGCTACATTCGTTTACTTTCTGGTGCGGTCGGTGGGTTTAAGATAATAAATTTTGCTTTGTTGTATTTGTGTTGCAGAGAATGCAGCCTCCCAATAACGACTATCTGATCTTAAACAGCAAATGTGAGAACACAGAGAGTTCCTTAATCAAAGACCACCTGCTCTTTGCCTTTGTACCAAGTAAGCAGGCTAAATTTATTTAATTTATATTCTAGTTTAAAATTTTCAACAGATTTTTTTTGCAAATATTTTGCCAGGCCGTCAGGATGTTGTAGTTATCAATTTACATTAAATCAATTCTCGTCTTCTCTCGCGATTTTATCAGGGAGATTTACTTTTTAACCAGGAAAGCAAAGGATCGTCCAGGGACCAGGTTTGTCAAAAATACAACAGGGTAGAAGAAATTCAAACCGGTCGGGTTTCAGTCTGTTACATAGTGACTGTTTGATACCGCTTGTTACCGCAAAGCTTTCCTCAACTTCTACATAAATTTAGCTCAGTGGTATTAGATATCACGTTACAGTTCAACTAATCGACATTTTCCTACTAAAAAACTACAGAAAGCTTGAGGCAAAATGGTATATCAATGTTTTGTATCGTTAAAACCTAACTTTTTTATTAAAAAATCTTTTTCTAGATGAACAAATTTTCACTTCCTAGATTTCATACTTTTCAAAATTTTACCGCTTTGTTTAACATGGAATTCATTTTTCCTGCAGCCGATGGGCATATCCGGCTAGAGAAGTGTTGCGACTTTGGCAATCCACGAATGGACCAAAGATGGGAAATTCTGAACGAGGAGATTGCCACCATTTGTAGCAAATTCTCTCCAAGTACGTAAGGCTGTTTTTATTGCTTTTACACTGGTGTCAATTACTGCATTCATCTTCTGCTTTTGTCTCTTTCTTCCCAAATGTATATGTTATTTCGTGATTGACAGGACAGAGTAGGTTATAATAAAGTTATGTTATGTCAGGGTGTGTTAGTTTGGGAAAGAAATAAAAATGTTTCTTGTAAGAGTCTACCAAATGATTTCGGCTTTTTTGTGAAATACATGAATTGGAATTTTTCAGAAAACAGAAATCAATATTTGTTTGTTTTCATAATTTATGACAGTCTTAAAGACATACAACAACAGCAACAAAGTTGGACATTAGGCTCCATGGCAAAAACCCGTGCGCGTTCAAGACCTTGGACTTTTTCCAATAGCTGTTTGTTTGGAAAATGGAAATTCCGAAAATCTGGGTTATTCCAAAATGTTATCCTATATCGAAACAGTTACAAAAGAACGCATCCTAAGTTAAATTCGTCAAGCAGATTTTTGGGTTCTCATACGTCAGAAGACAATTTAGTATTTTCGTGCAATGAGCTGTACTTGAGAGAAATGCAATGCCTGTTTGTTGAGAAAGGCGAGACCAGTTAAGTGGTAGATTTCTCAAATGATGATCGCTGTTAATACAATTATGAATATGATAAGTAAGGGGATATGATTGTGAAAATTTTGGCAATTACTGCAAACCTATAACGTAAACAATACATCCTTCATTACAAAGAGCCGTTAAGTTGAGCAGTTGTTATCTTTTTCTCTAAAAAAGGAATGACACAGCTTACTGGGAAAAATATCGTGAAAATAAATAAAGTTCTTAACTAAATACCTTATCTAGCTAATCGTTTTAGACTGATATCTTCTCGCCTTCTAGATCTAGCTAAACACAAGCAAACATCACAGTCAAGTGTGGCATATAACGGATTCCCTAAACGTGCTGTCGACGAGAACTACAACTCCAACTTCGATGCCAAATCTTGCACTCATACAAAGGATGAGAGCAACCCATGGTGGCGAGTGGACCTGGGACGAGAATACATTGTTACTGGTAATGTAAATATCTTCAATATACTTTTTCTAGTTGGAGGGTGGGGATGGGTATTAATGCTACATTCAAGTGGACATTGAGGATGGGGGAGCGTATACTGGATGTGGTTTGAAGGTAAGCCGTGCGAGGATTGGTAACTACTGAAGACTAACGTGAAAGCTATTACGTACTGTTCATTCCAGATGGAATCGAGGATTCTTGCCAACTTAGCACTGTGGAAGCGGAATATAAGAAGCACAACCTGTGAATGCTGCTTAAGATCGGAAAGGTCTTAGTTTAGGTCATAATTAAATATTGTTTATTAAGGCGATCAGAGAGACGCGGTGTGGATAAAGAAACTTTTCTTTTTTCTTCTTTGTGACAGTTTTGTTCGGCTTGCGTGTTTGGAACTCTTCAAATGCTTGAAGAGCAGGATACTTATGTCTACCTTTACTTAATAATTAATAAAATAAAAAAAATAAGCTATTATTTTAACCCTTGAATTTGTTAGTTTTTTAACTTCTTTTGTGTTTCAGTTCTTTTTATAACCTTTAAACTAACGTTTTTCACTGTCTTTCAATTTTGTATTTTTCTGTGTCTTCATACCACATGCCTAGACTAGCTACGCTATTCCCCGGCATTTTTTTAATATGGATAAAGCGATAATAAAGTTGAGTTTTAACTTGAGTTATGACTTACCGATTTCCTACATTGTTTATTTTTTTAGATGTTTTGCTGGTCAATCGATATAACTACTTTGAACGGTTGAAGAACGTGGAAGTGCGTGTTGGCAAAAACGTCAATCACTTGTCAAACCCAACATGCAATGATCGCATTCGAACAGTCGGTCAGGGTCAAGCCATCCGATTGCAGTGCAATCCCCCGATACCTGGGCGACATGTTGCTGTGCAGATGTTTGGAACAGGAATTTTAACACTTTGTGAAGTTTCTGTTTACTCAAGAGTAGGTGAGGCATTCCTGGGTTTCCAATCCACTGGTATCTTTATCTTTATTTTGTCCTTAGGTATTGCTTAAGTCATTTTTATTCAAGAGTATTGATGATTCCAAACTTATTGTTCGTCAAATTTTATTTCATAGGCGTCCTTGCTGACATGTGTCAACTCGATAATGGTGGATGTGCTCAGATTTGCTACAATCAGTGTGACATGAAGGTTAAATGTGGCTGTGGTAGCGGCTGGAAACTGGCTTATGACGGAAAGAGTTGTCTTGGTAAATTGAATGACGATGATAATAATAATAACTTTATTAATCCTGTTAAAAAATCCTATATACATTATCTAAATAAAAATTATGCTGAAATATGGAAAAGTTAGTAACAACAACAACAATAAGAAGAAGAACAACAACAACAACAATAATAATAATCTGGCCCTTGATTTCTTCAAGAACAAAGGCGCCCGTTGACCATTGATGTTGGTGTTGGTAGCAGGTTTTGATTTAGTCATTGCATCATTGTATCATGAACATCGTACTGGTACTGATAGTGGTGTTAGTAACGTGTTTGATTAGTCATTGCATCATTGTGTCGTGGACATCCTATTGGTACTGGTATTGGTGTTAGTAACGGGTTTTGATTTAAACATTGCATCATTGCATCGTTGGCATCTTATTGGTACTGATGGTGTTAGTAACGGGTGTTGATTTAGTCATTGCATCATTGTGTCGTGGACATCCTATTGGTACTGATGGTGGTGTTAGTAGCGGGCTTTGATTTAGTCATTGCATCATTGTGTTTTGGGCATCTTATTGGTACTGATAGTGGTGTTGGTAAAAGGTTTTGATTTAGTCATTGCATCATTGTATCGTTGGCATCTTATTGGTACTGATAGTGGTGTTGGTAAAAAGTTTTATTTAGACATTGCATCATTGTATCGTTGGCATCTTATTGGTACTGATAGTGGTGTTGGTAAAAGGTTTTGATTTAGTCATTGCATCATTATATCGTTGGCATCTTATTGGTACTGATGGTGGTGTTAATAACGGGTTTCGATTTAGTCATTGCATCATTGTATCGTGGACATCTTATTGGTACTGGTAGTGGTGTTAGCATCGAGTTTTGATTTAGTAATTGCATCATTGTATCGTGGACATCTTATTGGTACTGATAGTGGTGTTAGTAACGGGTTTTGATTTAGTCATTGCATCATTGTATCGTGGACATCTTATTGGTACTGATTGTGGTGTTAGTAACCGGTTTTGGTTTAGTCATTGCATCATTGTATCGTTGGCATCTTATTGGTACTGACAGTGGTGTTAGTAACCGGTTTTGATTTAGTCATTGCATCATTGTGTTGTGGACATCTTATTGGTACTGATTGTGGTGTTAGTAACCGGTTTTGATTTAGCCATTGCATCATTGTATCGTGGAAATCTTATTGGTACTGACAGTGGTGTTAGTAACCGGTTTTGCTTTAGTCATTGCATCATTGTATCGTTGGCATCTTATTGGTACTGATGGTGGTGTTAGTAACGAGTTTTGATATAGTAATTGCATCATTGTATCGTGGACATCTTATTGGTACTGATAGTGGTGTTAGTAACCGGTTTTGATTTAGTCATTGCATCATTGTATCGTGGACATCTTATTGGTACTGACAGTGGTGTTAGTAACCGGTTTTGATTTAGCCATTGCATCATTGTATCGTGGACATCTTATTGGTACTGACAGTGGTGTTAGTAACCGGTTTTGATTTAGCCATTGCATCATTGTATCGTGGACATCTTATTGGTACTGACAGTGGTGTTAGTAACCGGTTTTGATTTAGCCATTGCA
>JAOCNB020107638.1:0-11284 GCA_026546465.2 Palythoa caribaeorum | reverse complement strand
CAACCCCAGTTTATTTTGAATCCCCGTTTATTTGGCAGTTGAAAGAACAACCGATTAATTTGATACAAATATCTTCACATATTGATGACATATCATTTTTCCTTTCTTGAAGTCGCTTCAGAATTGTTCTAGTCTAGCGTAAATGTAAAAAAAGGAAAAAGTGTTCATTAATTTTGTGCAGTGTCTTTTTCGGCTCTCATCACGTCCATTTCCATCGTAGGAGGACCGCATTTCACTTCTTGAAGTTTCTTGACATTTTCTTGAAATGATCTGTAATTAAAGACATTGAAGAAAATCAGCCAATATTTTTCAGAGACCATTAGTCCATTTTGACATGCACAAACATTTTATTCATTTAACAACTAGTTGTACCTTTCGCTTAGTGCCATCGAGCACAAAATCAACTCTGGCCTTGCGAACACCTCGCTATGACAGACTCTTCAATGTTGCTCCCGACAAAAAATTAATCAAATGTTTTAGAAAAGCGTACACAGCTGGTTGCCTGCTTTCCGCAAGGAGCTTAGCTCATGCTGAGATCTGTCAGTGTAAGCCGTGTTGTATCAATTATCACCCAAACGTAAGGTGTTTTCTATCGTTACCTCCCAAAAATTCATACTACGATTGACACACGTCCTTCCTTCTGATACGTTACCCTGCAATGGAGAATTTATTACATACACACGCGTGGACTGGCTCTTTTCTTCTGTTACATTACCCTGCAATTAAGAATTTTTGTGCCTTCACTCAAATATACACACGCGTGGATTGGCTCTATACTTTGCCTCCTCGTCAGCTTAATATATGTGGTAAAATCACGTTTTTTACCTACCTTTCGCGACTCCATGCTTCTAATCTCAATGAAATGTCAACACTGCTGTTGAAAACATGCTGATTGCTTTAGAGTTACCCAAAAACAATCAGCATCTTTGTCATGACGTAATAAAATTTACCTTACATTACATTACATTTCACCGGATTACTGGAGATTTTTTCTGCCTGCACTATTCTCGCGCGGCTCTATAATGCTGCTACCTCGCCGGACTCGCGTCTTCACTCGGCTGGCTCGTTGGCAATTACAAATAATACACCATGTTGCAAATGCAAACTGTTGTAGATCCATTTCTTTGTGGAGGCAAAAGTCATGTTTATGCTGAATTAATGAGCCCAAGTTTGACCGAGTAATGACTTTTTGCCCCCACAAAGGAATGGATCTAGCAAAACTTTGCATTAGCAAAAATAGTGTATTTTAATAAGGCAAAACTTTTCTGTTGCTAAAATTCTAAGGTTCAGACAGAAAGAATTGAGTAAACCAAATGTGTACGTGTAATAAATGTGTATAACTGTGTTGAACAAACGTGCTGATAATAATAAATGTGTAATTGGATGTATTTGCATGATGGAATTGTAGTGAATTAAGGTTGGAATGCAAAATGTCATGAGATGTATACTAAAGACGAACTAAATACCAACCTCCACGACGAGGTAGCAATCTGGATGTAGTCTGTGTGTTCATTCATCTGTTTCTGAAGACTGGCAATCTGTGACCTGGAGGAAAGGGATGGACGAATGTCTAATTACTTTTTCCTATTTATTTTTTGACTTGGTAGGTATTAAGTATATGAAAAACCTGTACAGTTGATGTACTGGAGATCGTTTCCCCCAAGCCAAGAACTATTGTTAATTGCACTTTTAAAGCAATTTGGGCGCAGGTTTCAAGTGGTGTCTAGGCTGCTTACCTGTGCAGAACATTCCTCCCCCAAACTGACCAACTGTTTTAAAAATACTAACTAGAACTCACCTCAGAGTCTGCATACAAAGTCCGAGGCCCGTTGAGGAACTGGCAAGAGATAACAAAAAGAAAATTATACTGTGTTTTTTTTTAAAAATAATTAACTAATCTAAAGCTTTATGAAAGTATTAAGGAAATAATGGTTTATCTTTCAATGTTGCAACGACAACAATGGCAATGTAATTTGCAATGATAGCGGCAATATTGGTGGAAGTGGAAGTTGCAGTGGCAATGGTAGTAGTATAGGAAGTGGTAGTTGGAATGGTAGAAGCTTTGGTAGTTGTATGGGAAGTGGTAGTGGTAGTGGCAATTGTAGTGGTATTGGAAGTGGCAATGGTAGTGGCAGTGGTACTGGAAGTGGCATCGGTAGTGAAGTGGTAGAGGCAGTGGTAGTGGTATTGGCAGTGGTAGTGGTATTAGCAATTGTAGTGGAGAAGGTGGCTGTGGTTGTGGCAATGGAGTGGTGTTGGAAGTTTCAGTGGTAGAGGTAGTGGCAATAGTAGTGGTATTGGAAGTGGTAGTGGCAATGGTTGTGGCAGTGGTAGTGGCATTGGTAGTGGTAGTGTTAGTGGAAGTGGTAGTGGCAATAATAGTGAAAGTGGCATTGGTAGTGGTAGTGGCAATGATAGTGAAAGTGGCAGTGGTAGTGGCAATAGTAGTGAAAGTGGCAGTGGTAGTGGCAATGGTAGTGGATGTAGCAGTAACAGCGACAACAGAAATGCGATGGCAATAGCAACAGCAGTGGCAATAATGACAATGATTATGGCATCAAAAATAAACAAGCCATCACCTTTGACTTACACCGTTTGTCATCGTTGTCGCGGCTTTCAACTGTTTCATCCTTCCATCTAGCTGGTCTTCAAACGAATCCTCCGTTCCCTTGGTTTTTAGTTCTTCTCTAATCTCGCTCAGATCAGCTTCACTTATGACAGTCTCTTTAAGGTTCTTGTATTCTTGACACTTCCTAAATAGTTCTTCCTTTACAAGATCAGTTTCCTGGCGGGAAGCCAAAAGTCTGTCCTTGAGCTTAAAAACCTCTGTTTGATAAGAGGATTTACTTTTTCTGGCATCAGCTAACTCAGATCTTAAACTAGTGGCTTCAGTCCTGGCCACCTGTACAGCGGTTTTCATGTTTTCTATTTCCATTTGTTGTCGCTCTTCTGAAATGCGCATTTGATCCTTTAAATATTCTACCTCACGACTTCGCTGGTTAGTTTCCCAGTCGAGGCTTAAAATTTGCTCGTCTTTTACTTGTTTATGTTCTGTGAATTCAGCAAGTTCTTTTTGTAACACGTCGCACACTTCGCGACTTTGGTCAAGTTCTTGCACAACAACTTCTAACTTATTCTTGTGTAATTTAGACTCGGCGCGTGCACGGTTGTACATATCTTCTAAGTCTTTCACCTCCCTGAAGGCTGCCTTCAGTTCTTTTTGGAGCTTCTCCAAATCATCACTTTTTTCTTGTAACTGCATACGTAATTTCGTATTTTCTCTCTTCTCCAAATTCAGGCTACTCTGAAGATGCTGTGAATTGTCCCGTTGGCTCTTCAAATTGGACTCCAGCATTGACAATCTTTTCTTTTGCGCTGTTTCTTGCATTTCCTTGTCTTTACGTTGCCTTCCTAATTCTGCAGTTAACTCAGCTATTTCTGCCTCTCGATGTGCAATAGTTTCTTCAAGTTTTACTGAATGCTGTCTGAGTGTGTTTTGACTTGCCATAACTCCTGCCAACCTTCCCTTCTCTCGCTCAAGTTCGATCGCCATCAAATTCATTTGTTCTATTTCATGTTTGTTTTGATCTAGAGCTTCTTTTGCAGCGTTTAATTCTTGTTCTATATTAGAACAGTACTCGGCTTGCCTTTCTTGCCGAATGAGCGACTGTTCTTTGAATTCCTCGTGCTCTTGTACCAAACGATTTCTTTCTTCCAAAAGGGAGTCGAGCTCCGCGCGCACCTGAGAGCACTGACCATCATATTTCTTCTTCAGCTCTCTCACACTGAGTTCCGTTACCCTGTGAAGCTGTTGGAGCTCTCGCTCACTTTCTTCTTTGCTTTCCTTCACTTGCTGAAGCTCTTCTTTTACACACTGAAACTCAAAGTTATGCTTGTCTAGTTTATCTGAGAGTTCAGCATTGTTTTCTTCCAGTTGTCTTTCCAATGTCGACTCTCTTGCTTTACACAAACTAATCTCTTTTTGAGAATTATGCTGGATTGAAATCATTTCTTGCTTCAGCGACTTGTTTTGCATTGTAAGAGCGCGGAGCTCCTCCTCAGCGTTCTTCTGAGTGGTTTCCAGCAACCCTTCAAGTCTTGCTTTTTCCTTCAGTGAATTTTGAAGTTTATCTTCAAGCCCCGACAGATTTCTATAACAAATTCGTATCACATCATCAACGACAAAAGGTACGCATTTAATGAACTGTAAAGTTTAGATTAACATGTAGAATATGTAGCTGGTGAAAGGAGACGATTCATTAGAACACTCCAGACAGAAAATTAATATATTATGAGATTTTAGATCAACCAGGAGAATTTCAAGTAATCTTTTTGAAATAAATTTATGAAATGTTAAATGTTTGAACCTTTAAACCGTGTAGTGTTCCGCTTGTCATGAAGAAGACAGCGTTGAGAAGTGCCGAGGTAAATTTAGACCTGGTAAGAAAATTTCTGAACTGCGAAGTAGTTTTGGGCGATAGTCCGGGAATATTGCCAGGGCTTTTGAGCGGGTTAATAAGTCAACAATGTTGTCTTCCTCGTCCACATCTGTAACCGGGGCCCATAGATTTGCACTCGATCAAACACAATCAAATAACCCGATTTCCGGATATCTTCGAACTCCTTTTTGTGTGTCTCAAGATGGACCGCGAGTGGGCAGGATGATTATATTTAAACGGTTGTTGCTTCTGAACAACTGTACAGCGAGTTAGTCGAGAAAGGGACTTCAGAATATAAGACTGAAATTTATGGTTATCCAGTAAATAAAAAAACTAAAAGTAATAACCACTGTATGAAAGGTTTCAAAAACACATATGACTTAAGAACAAAATGACCTTACGATTGTCAAGATTATGCGATTTGCTGTGATGTATGAAGAGGAGTTGGTGTTTGAGCATAAACCCTTCTTCAGAGCTGAATCAAGTCTATTGTATTAACCCTTATCCTGTCAAAACCAATTATATAGATAAGCACGAATTTCTCAATTTTTGAACCAGTTGTAGTAATTCTACAAAATGATCATGCATTCTGCTTGTCTTGAAGAGCAGAAATGATCGGTGTTATTCGTTTTAACTTTTACACCTTACAAAGCTACCATTTTTATTTCCTTAAAGAGTGGTTTCAGTAAGGTCTCACTGTTTCAACAAATTCGGAAGTTGACAATTTCCGTAAAGTCTAGTTACTTCGATTTTTAATATTTTAACACGAAAAGGGTGAACAAAATTACTCTACTCTTAATCTGTTGTCACAAGTGGCAAACGTTCTCTGTGTTAGCTTCTCTCTATTTGTTTTTGGTTATTCCATTAGTTTTACTTATTCGCTGGAAGCCAAAGATATTTTCTTCAACCTAATTTTTGATAACCAAAAAAAATGATTGCCGGATGATCCTACGTTTATATATATTTATATATATTACAATTTTTATTATTACGTTGTAAAGTAACTGAAGTGATTAGTGACGTTAAGAACACTTGACATTTACCTGCGAGTCGAAGAAAGCTTTTGCTGTGACGCTCGTTTTTCTCCGTCTATCGCCTTTATTTCGTTCTCAAGAGACGCAATTTTCTCTTTTAAACTCGTTATCATACCTTCTAGATTCCGTTTTGAAGACAACATCTGAACGATAACTTCATCTTTTTGCTGGAGTTCATCACGAAGTTCGTTACTAATATTCTCCTGTTTGTCTCGATCAGTTTTAAGGACATCAAGGTCTCGTCTGAAGGACTCCTTGAAGCCTTGTAATTTCTCAAGCTCTGCTTTCTTACCGATTAACTCACGCTGCATCAACTTAAACCTCCTGTCAACTTTACCAAGATCAACTTTCAGTGCTTGAACTGCATTATCGAAGGCTATTTTCTCTTCATTGGCAATTTTCAAATTTTGCTCCAGTTCCTTTTTTTCTTTAGCTAGGGTCCCAATGTAGTATTCTTTCGATTTTAAATCGGTGTTCACTAGTTCTAAATTCTTTTTCAATTCCTGTTGCTGCGTCTTAAGGGAGATGATTTGATACTTATCACTTACATTTAACTCTCGAGCTTCTTTCAACTGTTCTGAAAGCAGCTCCTTTTCGCGCTCTACTTCTCCCAGTCTGGCTTCCTTTGCTTCAATGTTAGTTTTAAGGGTTCTTAATTCGTCTTCGAGCTGTATCGATGAACTAGCAAGTTGTTCTAACTTTTTGTTTTCTTTCTGCAACCGATCAACTTCAACAGCAAGTATTTTCTCAGTTTTCTTTTTATCCACTTCAAGCTGCTTCATCGTGGCTTCTCTTTGCAACATTTCCTCTTCCACCTTCTCAAGATTTTGTAAGATTTCAGATTTCCCTTCCATTGCTTTCTGTTGGGTTTCAATTAACTGTCGACTTGTGCGCGCCTTCTCACATTTGATCTGCTCAATTAACCTGTTCTGATTTGCAACAGTGGTTTCTTGTTCAGAGAGTTCCAACTGTAGTTTTAGACGAGCATCCTGTGTAGCTAAAAGTTGTTTCTGTAAATATTCTTTTGCACTGATTAACGACGCCACGTCGGAGGTAAGTTGCCTTTGTTGTTTGTTTAATTTTTCATTCTGTTTCTGCTCTTGTTCTAAATCTCTTCTGATGTCTTCCATTTCAAGTCTCAAAGCGGTCATAATTTGCTCTTTGTCTGTTAGTTCGTGCTCAAGATTAGAAACTTTTTCTTGCAGTTTTTGGCAAAGTTGTTTTGAAAAAGCAAGTTTCTCTTGCAATTCAGAGAGATGTGTTTCTTTGTCGTGATGGGCTTGCAAAAGCTTTATCACCTGACTCTCCAATGCTGATCGAACTTTTTCAAGTTCAGTCACTTCCGAAGTGTTATTATCATTTCCCGTGTCTTTGATGGACTTTTCTAGTTCGCACTTCAATCTACCCTCAACCGTTTGAAGCTTGCTTTGTAGAATTTTTCTTTCGTCAAGGACATCTGAGTATTCTTTCTGTAAAGCTTCGAGCTTTCCTTCTAAGTTAGCTTTCTGATACACAAGCCGTTTGCTTTGGTCCTTTTCTTGTCGGTAAAGCATACCTTTAATATCCTCTGTATTTTGAGAGATTTTGGGCGTTGAAAAATACAACGGAGAGAACTCGTTGTTGTTGCTAATTGTGAAATGCTGTTTCAAGTCAACGACGGCATCCGTTTGAACGAAAATGTTTTCTTTTGCTGTTGAGCATTCTTCTTTATCTACGGAGGTATTATCTTGTATTACAAAATTGTCTCGCTGTGTTGTTGTGTGCGTGAGGGTATTTGAACTCTGCGTTGATTTTGCGCAGGAATCAGAATTTCTGTAGGACTCTAGAGGTTCCTTTTTAGTTTCTAAAGACTGAAACCCAGCTTCGCTTCTTTCATTTATAGTATCACAGTTCTTTTTATCCACGGGGCTAAGAAGTTGTGTTTCTTCTCCAACAATTACTTCGTTATGATTAGTGTCTATCGTACTAAATTCCAGACGAATTCCAGAATCATCAAACACAGGTGTGAGTGGAAAGTCCGATAGACTCCATGTGCGAGTGCTAGAGGAATCTGTTAACAAGAAATATAAGGTTAAATAGAGAATAATACATAGGCGCGCGGAGATATGGAATTTATTTTTGAGTGTTCAAATTGGTATCTCGAAATTTTCGAAAATCTTCGGAAGTGTTGGGAAATTTTTGGAATTACTTTGAAATCGTTTTTCAAGTAATTTTGCGTGTTTTGAAAATTTTCGGAAAATTAAGGTCACTGATTGGCTGAAAAGTGATATTTACAAACGTAAAATTATTGTATTTTTACGTGTGTTTAGATACAACATTTCTCAGAGAAAACCCTATAAGACACTGTTCTTTATAATATAATAAGCTATTTTAACAGACAAGTATAAAATTGCATTTGCTATCCATGAATACAGGTGTGTTTAAAGAAATACTACAAGCTAATTCAATCTGTACCCAACGATTTCGTTCGTTATATAATGGCACATTATTGTTAAGTATATAAAACTGGTTGTTTCAGATCATTTCAAGAATAAAACATAATTTGAGGTCAAACTCTTTCATTAACGTTTTAAATCGTGATGTCAATTTACTTGTTTGTCTATTGTTTGCATTATGCTTCTATTTTTTGGAAGGAATATGAATTGTGCTTTATATCAATACAACTTATTTAATATATCAAATAGACTTCAGCTAAGCTGGCTAAATCCATTTACGAGCCCAATTGGCCCATTAGATCCGGTGCTTATCTCCGATTTCTGTAGTGTTAAGCATATGAGAGAGAATCATTTGCTCCCCCTGGACGGGACACTAATCCATCGTTGGTTAGCCCCATCTACGTCGGTTCGGGGTCGACTACTAACCAATATCGCAGCCAGTAACTGAATTACTTGGGCCCCCAGTAGAAGCTGGTACTCATTTTACCTCTCTTATAAACAATGAAGAAGCGAGTGGTCTTTGCAACTGTAGTAACCTAAACAATCTAAAAGAATTCTGATTCGAACCCTCACTTCCACAGTGCATTACCAACTGATCTATGAAGCCATATCTTTTGGCAGATGACCGGTATTTTTAATTAGACTGGTTTCAGGCAATGAGTATGAACAACAAGTTTTGTGGAGTGATTTATTCTGTAGTTATAAATGATTATTTTAGTGATGAAAGATCTTCACGTTACCGCGTACAATTTAAACACGAAAAGCCAACAAAAGTTTTTAGAATTTATTAAATACCCAGAATTCCTACCAAATAAAGTTGTTGTTAAGAACCGCCATGTTGTCTACCTCGTGTTACGATTAGAGTCGTAGATATTCAACTTATCAGGCTGCTTTTTCTGGCAACTGCTCCAGTTTGATACATCATTGTGATTATCTTACCTTTTCATTATATTCGTTACGACAGACTCTCCCTTACCGGACAGTAACTGATTGATAGTAATGAATAAAGAGAATAAAGTTCTACCTACCGGAATCACAACGCGATAGCAGGAGGTCACCTTCCTGGAAATCCGTTTTTCTCGCTCCTCCTGGCCACGTTGTGCCTTTAGATATGCTAACACGAGTCTCCCATATTTTTTCTTTCTGCGGTTCAGGATTGCCCTGTGTTTTTTCTGAACCATGTTGAGTTTCTGTTATCTTCTCGAATGATCGAGTGACATTCTGTAGAGAAGGTCCGCGACAGACATCTTGTGTCAGTAAACTACGCGAATGTTGATATGATGTATCGTCTTCCATGGTGTTGGAAGGGTTTTTTCCAAAAGTCCCAACCTGCTGAACGCTATCCCGAACTGACGACTCTAGGTTCACTGATGGTAAAGGTGTATTAATGATGTCATCCTTGAGTTTCACTGAAGAGGTACAGTTATCTATAATCAAACACGAGGGAACGTTGTTTTGACCTGTATCTGTGTCTTTATTATGGATAAGATCAAAATCAGAAATAAGGGATGTATGTAAGGGTAACTTTCCCGTTGAGGTTGCTGAAGCTAAGGAAGCTAAATGCACAGTTGTCTCTGCTTTTAACTTTGCAACACCAGTAGTACAGACATCTGTTTCATGATTATTTAAAGCAGTAGATACTACGCGCTCTACAGCGGTTTCAAGTAATGGTAAAGGTCTTGTAGAACGCGAATCTAGAAAGGTTTCGCAGCCCTTATGGTCCTCGTTAAGACCGGATCCTCTATCACCACGAGGCTCCAGCTGTGGCACATCAAACACGTGATCTCGCGGTTTACCAGTTTGCGCAGATCGTGGATACAAGGTGGAACTTTTCGCTCCACTGTTTTCTGTTGTTTCAGCACCTTCAACGCAATTTGACTCAATTGTCTGCACAAACGTTTCAGTGTCGTTTTCGCTCTCCTCCAAATTTAATTGACATTCGGCAGTCAACTCAAACTTTTCCTTTTTGTCAATTTGAATCGAATCGTGAAGATCAACGGCAGGTTCGTCAGTGTTACCTAGAAGTATAGAATGATCCGGAACTAATTGTGCTGTCGCAACACTTTCTTCTTCTTGAAGAGCTAGCTCTTGATTTGCGGTCTTTTCTTCTGTAGTCAAACCTGCTGCATCAAGAAGCGAGTCCTTTAAGCCACGCGCTGGTTCAAGAGTTGAACCAGTTTTACAAATTCCGTCAAGCTGGGGTGACACAAACGCTAGACTTGGTATTGCGGTTCCCTCCTTCTCTCCAGATCTCCAAGTAACGCTTGAATTGCTATTGCTAGTCAGCAGTGGTGAAGTCGTACGTACCACAGGTAAATCGGTTTCGTCCGTGATTTGCTCGGCAGTATCGTTTCTCTCAGACTCACCGGCGGAGTAGAGCTTTAGAACAAGATTCCTCAGTTCTTTCTCAAACTCAGTTGGGTTCTTTGGCAACTGAGTTAGAAGCTTTTTCCTGGGGTCGCGTGATACGAGGCGTCTTTGCCGGTCGCGATGCGAGCCTGAAGAGCTGTAATCCAACTCACTCTCGTAATCTACCAGTAAGTTAAATGGTTCCAGGTAAGGTAAGCTCACTTCAAGTGATTCTACACTAAGGCCGTTTCTTAGTGCCTTGATTATTTCCTCCATCCAACCATCTCTGCCAACACAGGAAATTAAACAATCAACAATGCGATCATATGCAGAGCAGCTCTGTTTAGTAAGACTGAATTTAATGTACCGTTAACACTGCACTCTCTCTCTCAAATAAGCCCTCTGTCCTAAAAACTCTTCGCAAAAATCATGGTGTTAAAAACTGATTTTTTTCTCAGCCTTATAATGCCAACAATTTAAGCTTCTTAAAGACAGATTTTGAGGTTTCTCTTCGAGTTTTGATTTCAGGATATCATTAATAACCATTCTTGATAAATTTATATATATGTCCTGTTTTTTACTCTCAACATGTATTGATTAACATTTTAATCAAATTTCTTCTCCTATTCAATCCCCGGGAAACTTTTTATAAAGTGTTTATAGGAGTTAGAAAATTCACCTCCGTTCTCATCGACTCTAATTGCGTTACCCTCCACATTATCACACTGCCTAAATGAATTTTGGTTGCCTGACCCTCCCCACCCACACTCTGCACGTTTTAATACCTTACCCTTCACATTTTCACACCAACTGGATGACTTTGCATACAATCTGTTGCCTGACCCTCCCCACCCATACTGTGCACGTTTTACTGCCTTACCCTTCACATTTTCACACCAACTGGATGACTTTTCATACAATCTGTTGCCTGACCCTCCCCACCCACACTCTGCACGTTTTACTGCCTTACCCTTCACATTTTCACACCAACTGGATGACTTTTCATACAATCTGTTGCCTGACCCTC
>JAOCNB020107598.1:0-11285 GCA_026546465.2 Palythoa caribaeorum | reverse complement strand
TTTTAGATATACTTTTTGTTTATAATGTTTTTAGAGTTAATCAAGGTTTATTATGATTAAGGTTGATTATACATTATTATTATTATTATTATTATTAATATTAATATTAATATTATCATTTTCATTATCATTATCATTATTGTTATTGTTGTTGTTCTTATTATCATTAGGCCTTCGGTTATTATATGTTTCATTGCTGCTGCTAGCGCTACCGCCACAAACACAGTGCCATTTAGAACAAGTTTAGTATCATTGAAAGATCAGTACGAAAACGTCTATTAGGTGTGACTATATGTATGATTTGTGATGGGGGGCGTGTTTGTCACTAAAGTTACTGCTGTTACTTCTGCAAGTAAACCTGTTGTCATAACTGACTGTATCTATTATCTATATCACCATTACCTCATTACGTTAAACTGAGGTTATCAGCCCATTCTGTTAATGCACCACTACAATTATTTTAATAGATCATTTTTTCATGCAGGTTCACCAAGAACTGTTCCCGCAAAGCCAGTCGGTAAGTCAATAACTGTCTTCTTGAAGCTGCAAGAATTTTATTGTTGGAAACAGTAAAAAAAGCTTACAGTTCAGGATGATCGTTTTCTGAACCCCATGCATCCATTGCGAAATATCTTTGAGACAACCTAAATGCTGTCGGTTATAGAATTCAAGTAGTTACATTCACATGATTTAAGTGAAAACTCTATAGTAAAAGTTGCATAAATTCCAGAGAATAACTTTGTTTCAAAAACGGCAATACTTGTACATGTAGTTTTACCTGAAAGAAGAGAATAGAAAAAAAGGAAAATAGAAAAAAAAAAGAAAACGAAAGGGAATGAAATGAAATGAAAAGTAAAACAAAGACAGGGAAAGGGTATAAAACAAGAAAAGAAAAGAAAAAAGGAAATGAATAAAGGATGAAAAGAAAAATAAGAAAGGGGTAGAAAAAACGAGTAAAAAACGTTCTCTTGCACGGACTTGACCTTATGACGTCGTATTTTCTTCGTTTTCTTTACCTATAAAAGCTAACACACGTTGATATCATAATTTAATTCTTGTAAGCCAGATAAATAGTTAACCAATCTTGCTCTTTTGTTTCTTTGAATAGGAAACAGTAATCAAATTAACACCCTCACATATTAGCTAAACTCCCCTCCCCCAGTCATTTATTCTATTGTCAAGAGGAAGGTAGATATAAAGTTGTACATCGTGGCAAAAGTGAAATTAGCTAACGTTTCAGATCGAAGTCCTTCGTCGGACAAGACACTTTACAAGTCCAAAACTTCAGCTAATTTCTTTTTTTTCCACGGTGTACTGTTTCTCTAGAACAACACCGGCGAAGCCAGTTACCAATATTTGAGTAAAACATGTTGCATAACAAACTTGCCTTTCTTCAGGAATTCGCTGTTCAAAGCACTGCAAACACTTCCTCAAGAAGGGATTTTGTTCGAGTCGATGGAAAAGAAGGTGTTTGCGAACTTGCTTGGCCAAGGGGTGCGATGATGATCCAATGAGACTGATAGGTTAGTGTGCTTTCACAAGATTATTTTGGCTTCCATCTAAAACGCAATACTCCTCATTTACTGCATCTGAAAGAAGCCATACACATATATTAGTTAGCCACCCTGAACTTTTTGCTATTGTTGTTTCCTCTCCTTGCAGGTCAATGTAGTAGAGCTTTAGGTGCGGGCTGGAACGAGTCTCTTCCCGACAGTGCGTTTACGGCTTCGTCAGTGATGTCGCATTCTACTTCAAAAAGAGGTATGTTTATCACCAACAGTGTAACTCGTTAGAGGCGGTGTATAAAAATATCGTTTTGCTTTATTACTAAGCTTGGAAATCAACTGTCTGTACAGGGAAAGCATGGGACTTTGGAGCACACAACGCCCGTCTGTATAAGGAAGATGATTTTAACAGAAAGAGAGTAGGAGCTTGGTGTGCTTCGAAAAACAAAAACCAGTGGTTGCAGGTGGACTTGGGGGAAAATAAAATTGTCACAGCTGTTGCAACGCAAGGTTTGGATTTTTTTTCTAATTTAAACCTAGAAGAGTCTGGATTTACTTCTGGATTCTGTTTTATATATATATATATTGATGTATTCTTTCCGACTAAAATCAATTTTGATTCATTTTTATCATCATTTTGTACTGTTCGTTTTACGACTAATTTCAACTTTTTAAAGTACGCAAGTACTGGAACGTCAAAAATCACAGCAAAATCGACTCTTGTTCACTGAACGCCGGTGTAATGCTTCCTGTATTCGGCCAAATGAAACAAACAGTGCCCGTTGTTATGGTAACATAGTTACCGTTGCTGTGAAGGTCACGTGATTGTGCAAAGCCTCTATTTTACTGATTCTGCGGGATTTTTTCTTGTCGTTATAGGGCGTGATAAATATTTTGAGCACGTCAAGACGTACGAGCTCTCATTCAGTGTAGATGGAAAAACATGGACCAAATATAAAGAGAAAGGAAAATTAAGAGTAAGTGAAACCGCTACCGTTTATTCCTTTGGGGAGGATTGTTGTTTTGGAGCGGAGAGGGTCAATTTTTCTAAATTTTGGGGCAATATCTAGAGAAGGTCAGAACTTTGGACCTTCGAGATGGAGAAGGGGGTGTAAGATGGGGCTTCACGTAATCTACCAGCCTCACTGATGAATTAATGACGAACAAATGATCTCTCCAAATGTTGGGTTGAATATCTTTCGAAGAGATGAACAGAATATCTTACTAAATGATGAATAGAATATATCTCTAAATGATGAATGAAATAACGTTCTAAGTGATAAACAGAATATCTCTATAAGTAATGAAAAAAAACCATCTCACTAAATGATGAATAGAGCAATAGAGTATCCCTTTAATTGCTGAAACGAATCTCTCTCTAAATGATGAACACAATATTTCTCTAAGTGAAAAATAAAACATCTCACTAAGTGATGAGAAAAGACTTTCTAGTGATGAGAAAAGACTTTCTCTCTAATGATGGACAAAACCTACTTCGGACATCAAAGTTGAGGTTCAATTCTTTGACCCTTTTCTCTTAATTTTTCTTCTCCAAACAAGTACACGGTCAAAAGTTTATTTTAGAAATCCAAGTGTTAAGTGGATCATCTTCTTTTAAACTATAGTTTCTGATAACTATTGCATCTTGTTATTTACATTTCAGATTCTTCAGGGTAACTGCGATCACTTTACGCCAGTAATAAATCAGCTTCAACGAAAAATCCACACGCGTTTTATACGATTCCACCCTTTAACCTTTAATAATATATGCATGAGGGTAGAGATTTACGGTTGCGATGGTAAGTTATATGTAATATTGCAATCATTACTATCTGTAAGCCATGCAAAGGTATCCATTTGAAGGAAGAGTACAGGGGGCTACAAAGAGCTATACTGATTTTATACTATTTTGCTGTAATGACCCTTGTAAAAAATGGTTTCACGCGTGCACAGGGGACTACAGCCGGCTACTATTTATATTAACCTATCTTAACCCACACAGGGAGATACATTCGACTACTATTTATATTTACCCATCTTAACCCACACAGGGAGATACATTCGACTACTATTTATATTTACCTATCTTAACCCACACAGGGAGATACATTCGACTACTATTTATATTTACCCGCCGTGACCCTTGTACTGAAAAGAGGGTCTCACACAGGGGACTACAGTCGACTACTGTTGATATTTACTTATCTTGACTCTTGTAAAAGAGGGTCCCACACAGGGGACAACAGTCGACTACTGTTGATATTTACCTATCTTGACCCTTGTAAAAGATCGTCCCACACAGGGGACTACAGTCGACTACTGTTGATATTTACCTATCTTGACCCTTGTAAAAGAGCGTCCAACACAGGGGACTACAGTCGACTACTGTTGATATTTACCTGCCTTGACCCTTGTAAAAGAGGATCCTACACAGGGGACTACAGTCGACTACTGTTTATATTTAGCTATCTTGACCCTAGTAAAACAGGGTCCCACATAGGGGACTACAGTCGATATCTGTTGATATTTACCTATCTTGCCCCTTGTAAAAGAGGATCCCACACAGGGGGCTCACAGTCGACTACTCTTTATATTTACCTATCTTGACCCTTGTAAAAGAGGATTCCACACAGGGGACTGCAGTTGAGTACTCTTTATATTTATCTGTCTGGTGGCTTGTAGAAGAGGATCCCACACAGGGGGCTACATGCACTATTGAGTCCATTTTATTTACTTTCTTTTGTTTTTGTTTCGTTTTAGAAAAACATTGACGCAGGAATGCCGCACACTCGTCATTTCCGGCTAAGTATTAGAAAATTCGAAGCTTTGAAAAGATTTTAAGTTTCTTTCTTTCTGCTTGTTTCATTCTGATATTTTACTTTGTGTTACTTATATTGGTGCTATAAACCATTTACAAAATGTGACAAGGCAAGGAAGTCGACATAACGGAAAATCTGCTAACCATAGGACCGCGCATCGAACTTTGTATCTTATTCCAGCTGTAAACACATGAGGGGGTCTAAATTACAGGAAAGTTTCTCAAGTGGCACGAATACGCCTTTTGCAGCAACTGTTTACATGGTACAAATAATGCTATTCTGGCGATCAAAGGAATGTAAGACTGCACTAGGAATGTAAAACAAAGAAAAATAACGCTTTTCTAGTTAATTATACCTTGTCTAGGAGTCTGTCACATTCCTTTGCCCATCAGAATATCATCATTTGTATGGTTTTAACCTTAGTCATCCTAATATGATAAAGGGGTAAACAATTTTCAAAGAATAATTTTTCGGTGACATATAAAAAGGTTGTTAGTGGGACTGAAAGCCCTTCACCCACTCGGTGGTTGCGGTCCCTGATAAATCATGCAAATGATCAATCGATGTGGAGTTCAAAGGATCCCAGTTTGCGAAATACACTCCATGGATCCATAGTATGACGGCTGTAATTTGGTATACTGCTGGAATTTTTTATCGGGATTAAATTGTGGGACATATTGGGAGTGTTGGTTAACAGAGGGTACAAATTTTCACTTTTTGACAACGAAACATTTTTTAAATTAATTGCATTTTACTCACTGAACGTTATCTACTCTTCAAAGTGAATATCCCGTCTTAAGGCTTAGCAGTTGTCAAAATTAACATTCAAACAGACTTTTAAATTCGTTATTTTAAATTATGGGCACGAGAGTTAGAGCGGAGTTGACTATTTATAAATAGGTTTCTCTCTGATCCAAGAAGGATTTTCAACCAACAAATCGCTAGCAAATAAAGTTTTAAGCCGTTTAAAAGAAAGAGCGAAGCCGATCTTTTAAAGGAGGGATTACGGTTAAGATATTGGTGGATAGTTAGGAAATTGGAAGATGTTTTTGAATAAGAAGATTATTGATTACAAAACGCCAAACCGTCGCTCCTGACCATGCGCAAGTGCAGCTTTGGTTTGGGGACGGTTTGGCGATTTTCTATCAAATATTAACTTCAAAATTAATTTTTTAATTTCTCTTAATATCCCAAAACTTAAATTTCTCTTTAAAACTACCAATCTCTCCCTCATGTTGTGTTTCTAGTATTCAGTCTGTGAATGTAATTGAGGATTTTCAAAATTTCAAAGTTGGCACGGTGATAACATCAAAAGTAACGCTAAAAGCCGTCAAAAAGCGGCGTTTAACCGTAATGCCTCCTTAATTTACATTGTGCAGACGGCTGACAGTCAAGTGCTTGCGAGGAGGGGGGTGTAAGGGGGTTCGAAAACCGGGCGACAAAAACATAAAACCCGCAATATGCATCGAAATTTATCAACTTTAGGAAAACCGCATCACAGCACAGTGTTGTATAAAACCACAATAAAGCAGCATAAATTGAAAATTTCCTCAAAACCGCAAGAAAAATAGCCCAAAACCGCAAATCCTTACGCTCCACTCCATGTGCCTGGACGTTGTGACCGCAGGAGGCGGCGTGTACGACAGATAACGTTTGTCAAAACTGAGGGGGAACATTCCTACCATATCAAGGGCAGTTTTATTTCATATTTGATGTATTTTCCATGGTCTTTAGTTTTCGATTTTTACTGTCGTAACTTTCATTTTTAAATAATGTTTAAATATTATAGTTAGGGATTTTTTGCTTAATTGCTGAGGAAAGATTCTGAAAATAAATCTGAAGTTTTAATAAATATTTTTTTACAAAAGCCAAGTTTATATTAAAATTATTCTGCTAAAACCCAATCTAACATAAACTGAAATGTCCTAACTTTTGAACCAGTTGATGATCTCTATATAAAGCGACCATTCATTTTATTTGTCTTGAAGAATGGAAATGATTGGTGTTATTCATACTAACTTTTGAACCAGTTGATGAAACCCTATAAAGTGACCATTCATTTTGTTTGTCTTGAAGAGTGGAAATGATTGGTATTATTCATTCTAACTTTTGAACCAGCTTATGAAACCCTTTAAAGTGACCATTGTCTTGAGAGGTAGAAATAATTGGTGTTATTGAGTTTGTTTGTTTTTAACGTAAAGGCTGATTATATAAATCTTTTTAACTTCCTTTAACCCATTTCTCAGCTACTAATCCCCTAACTTATCACTGGGAAAGGTTAATAGAGCGCTCTTTTTTAAAGATTCTTGATAGCATTTTCTCTCTGAGTGAGTTTTTTCTGTTAAAAGATCTTTTTGGGTAAATGAATTATGGTAATACTTTGAGATTGAGAGAATTTTGCCAAGTTTCAGAATCTTCGGCTGCATGTCAGGCAGTACTGAGGCAAAGCTTTTGTGGAGGAAATAACACGGGAATAAATTATTATGTTCATACTGATACGGATAACAGTTTTAGTAATTAAGATTTAGCTTAATAAATCAATTTAAGTGGCGGTATGGTTTTATTAATTTAGTTACACTGTTTGCAAGTTGTTTTAACCTTCTGCCGACTGCTGTTTTCTCTTCCTTTAACTCTTAAGTTCTGTTTTAACTATTGGCTCAATTCTGGCTTTATTTCCAGTTCCCACATACATTCCCTTTTTACTTTCTACTTTTCATTATATAATAACCCAAGTTATTCTCCTATCTTGATTGGTTCTCGCCTATGATCTGTTAGAGGACAGACGCACGATTGACGTCACCGTTACAAAATTTTTAATTTTTTATTATATAAAATAAATAGATTCCATGTTTTTGTGCGTCTGCTATCGCCTCGTGTGCCACTTTTTTGTTCTTACCACAGTTTGACGTCCTCTACGATCTATTACTGAACAGCCACACAAAAACATGGTATCTGTTTGTTAAGTATTTTCCCACTATTTCAACTACAGTTAAACCCCGATTTAAAAAAGTCCCAGTAAAACAAACGGTTTATTTCAGCCAAGCACTGAAAATTGACTATAAAATGCATGGTACAGATTCTCTATTTAACGAACCTCGGTTTAATGAAATTCTTGATATAATGAACACAATTCCGCAGCCCAAATTTACTTCAACACAACGAGCAAAATTTCAACACTTTTCCTGAATAGCACTAAATCTAGGTTCCACTGTCATATCTTCTAAAAAAGTATTATACCTTTAAATAAGTCAACATACATCAACTACGACCGTTTATAACTTCTGCCACGATGTCGTCCTCTTATTTGACGAAAAGTATATAAAATTGTTAAAAACACCTCTCATTTCATATTAGAAAATTATTTCTTGAGCATGCGTTGGATAGAAAGTGTTAGATAGACATCGTGTAATATTTTTATTAAAAACGTCCAAAAATACTGAAAAACGTTTAAACTTGACTCTCTTTGTTCTAAAACAGTAACTATGGGCAAAGACACTGATGATCCTAGGACGACTGGATGGGGGAGACATTGGAAAATGGTCTTAGAATAATCATTTTAGGGATTTAAGATTGAGACATTAAAACATATTTTCACAGGATTTTCAAACCTGCAAAATTACGCGTCATTTATTAATATCTACTCAGCTGTGAATTTGGGCAATAGGTACTTTCAAGGCCTTAAAAATATGAAATCAAAACTAGGGAGTTTAAGCAACAACGACGACGACGAGGACGACGCCTAGTAAAAAATGAATTTATATTTTACAAGCGAAATTCGCGACTGTTTAGATTCGTTCAACGCGGCGTGATAGGCGCAGCGATAAGATCTCTGCCTTCTAACCACAAGGTTGCAGGTTCAATCCCCGGCTCAGCCGAGTGTTGAACATTTGTGGGACCTTCTTTTCCGCCAAAGTTGACTCAGCTTTCCATCCTCCCGAGGTCAGTAAAATGAGTACCAACGGTGGGGGCTAACCTGCGATGGATTTGTGTCCTATTCAGGGGGAGTCAATGACTCTCATCCGCTTAACACTACAGAAACCGGAGATAAGCACCAGCTCCAATGGGCCACTTAGGCTTGTAAAAGGATTCAGCTAGCTTAGACGATGTTATCTGGGAAGGTGTTCGAATGTCTGAGAAAGCAGTTGGGGAAACATTTCCTTATTGATCTATCTAGTAAAATAAGTATTAACTTAATGAATTGCTTCTCATGTGAGTTTTGAGTATTATTTCTGGTAAAACTGGGATGGCCAAGGAAAAAGAGTATTTACGACTAAGTTAATAAAGGGTCTGGATATAACTCGTATTAGAAGAAATCTAGTCGCTATCTATCCTAAATGGTGTAATCTGATTGGCTACCGTACTCACTATCTATCAAGTGATAGATAATGCCTGTGAAATCCAATATGGCGTCTACAGTTCACAATCTTCAGTCGTTTGTGAAGAAGCCATTTGAAGCTTCTTACTGACAAATCAGTTCCATATAAAACAGAGGCAGCAACAAAATATGGTATAAAAATTTTCGAAGGTAAGAAAAAAATCTATTTGAATCATTGATTTAAGAAGTTTCATTCGACAGACTGCCGAGCACACCGGCCACTACGCAATGAATGTTTATCATCAACATTGTTTGAATTTAAATGAAAACTTTATTTATCAAAAATTATTGTTGCATTTTTGTTTATCATCTGGAGATTTCTACGAAAATGATTAGAATACTCGCTCTTAATTTCTATCGGCAACTGATAGAATTAATTTAACAAGTTTCACTCGACACTGTCGAGCACACCGGCGCCTAGCATGCGAAAACAGATTATCATTAATTGTTTGAATATATTGAAACTTTATTTATCAAAAAATTATCGTTATTCTTTTGTTTTTTTTCCCCAGAGATTTCTACTAAAATAATTAGAATATTTGCTCCCATTTTCTATCGGCGATTGATAGAACGACTTGTATTCTAATTTTTCGTCATGGATTTGATTTTAATCATAATTAGAAACTCAGAATATATTTATAAAATTTATACTATTGTTTTGTTTTGTTTATTTTAATGCATGATGTTAATTAATTTTTCGTACAAGCAACCTACATTAATTAAATAAATAAACAATTATTTTTTAAGTCATACCCTTGCGTCATTTTCTGCTTTAAATTCCATATTTCACTTTTAAAGTCGACTTCATTTTGAAAAAAGGAAGGTTTCGCCAATTAGTCTTCCTAGCCAGTGCCGGGCTAATGTTTGATCGCGCAACGGCTCAGATTTTGGAATGAAAATGGATTTTAAAGAGAAAGGAAGACCGGAAAACCCGAACAGGGAGGAACACCGGAGTACCCGGAGAAAACCCTCGGAGTCCTATTAAGATTGACAAATCTCATCCCACGTGCAGAGACCAAAATCGTAGAACCGGGAGGACAACCGCTACCCTTATTGCTTCCTTCAAAGCGATTGTCAATCGAAAGAAGATTGCTATGAATACCCTTCCTCATCATTTGATTGATAGTTAAGGTTACCGTGTTTCCTTGAATAAACGCCGCCGCGTTTATTAAATTTTTCTTGATGTGGGTGCGGCGTTTATTGGAGGAAGGCTTTTATTCGAGGGCGGCGTTTATTCGGGGAAATACGGTATTCGACCCATAAGAAGAATCTTAGCCGCGTGAACCTGGTGCCTACCTGTGTATGGATTCGCTCCATTTGTGCCAGTCTAGCACGTGACCATCGTTCAACTTGCTGTTTGGATTCCTATCGTTGACCAGCATTTCTGGGAGCGGCCTGGGGTTGAGTGAGTCCTTAAAGCAACCGACTTTGACCCACTGGCGGTCACAAACAGTCGGTTCCAGTCCTACAGCGCAATTATTTGTAAGTAAGATATAGAGAATAATACATAGGTGCGTGGAGATACGTAATTTATTTTCGTGTGTTCAATTTGGTATCTTACGAGTGAGCGCAGCGAACGAACATTTACCACGAGAAAGCATTGCATAATTTATCCCATGCCTACGTATACGGAAAATCTTCGGCAATCATCGGAACTATCCGACAGTTTCCGGAAATTTACGGAAAGCTTCGGAAATGTTAAAAAAAAACGTTTCTTATGCATTTATGGTTTTAGAAAATCTTCGAAAAATTTTCGGAAATTTTCGGAAGTGTTCGGAAAATCTTCGGAAGTACTTCAAAATTGTTTTTAAGTAATTTTGCGTGTTTTGAAAATTTTCCGAAAATCAAGGCCACTGATTGGCTGAAAGGTGATATTTACACACGTAAAATTATCGTATTTTTACGTGTGTTTAGATACCACATTTATCAGACCAGTAGAAAACCTTTTAAGACACTCTTCTTTATATAATAAAGAAATTTATGTAATAGAAGTTATGAAGCATGAGTGAAGTGGCAAATAAAAGAGGACGTCGACGCCGACGACGACGTGAAACAACAACAGTAAATACAATAACTGCACGTCCGAATGCATCGAGATTGGTACCTGCACGTCGTTGTCGCTAGAACGTGAAAGACCTATTTTTGGAGTTATTGGAACAAAGGCCGATGACGCGAAAACATTTCGTTGCTTTCAAGGAGGAACATTTAACCGTTTTCTGTTCACAAAAGCTTAACGCGGAGAAAACGAAACCTTGATGACTCGCAGAAAGAAGTAAAAAGTAAATCAGAAATACATTTTTTATGAGCCGTCGTCGTTGGCGCTGTGGTCTTCGTTGCTTAAGGTCTCTAAAAATACATCGTGTTCCTTGAAATTCCGCAGTAAAGCGCTCGACTCCCACGCGCAAATGAATATTACCAAAAGCAAATAAAATGCGACGCGTTCTGCCTATATTTTATTGTTCAACATACATTGTATCACTGACGCCACAAGAAAGAATTTTTTTTTAGAATACCGTATTTACTCGAATAAACGCCGCGGCGTTTATTAAATTTTTCATGATTTGGGTGCAGCGTTTATTCGAGGGC
>JAOCNB020107569.1:0-11286 GCA_026546465.2 Palythoa caribaeorum | reverse complement strand
AAAATAAATTATAGTGCTTAATATTCCATAATGCAAATGTACATCATAGAAGGAAATGCAAAAATAAAGTTGTTGTTTGTTGTTGTTGTTAGGGCCTGTTTCCAGGATGTCGAGCTAGCTAGCTCTACTAGTATAGGGACAGCCCTATCACAAGGGTTGAAACATAGCAGCCGTTTACATGGGGAGGGCCAGCCCTGGGGCTGTGAAAAATAATGGCGTAGCTGCGAAGTAAAACAAATTAAAACTCAAACCGACATATAAACAACGAGTTTTATGTGTTAGAAAGAAAACTTTCCTCAAACTGATTACTCAGAAAAAACTGAAAAATTGTTTTTCTTAGTACTCAACTTGAGGAATACTTTTTTTCTAACTTGGTATCCCAGTTCAAACTTCCATATGAGTGTTATAGTATGCACCAAATTAGCCGTATTTTTGTGATTTGTTTGCGGATTGTTTGCGGATGTCTAACATTTTTTATTCACGAGAGATGACATGGCACATATTTTAGGGGTGATGTCATAATTTATACGTGCTCCCTTTTTATTCATGAGTTTGGAACACAAAAGAAATAATTTAGGACGTATGATGCCATCCTACGATAATTTATGCAACCGCACACAATCCGCAAACAAGTCGCAAAAATACGGCTAATTCGGTGCATGCTATACTACTCATATGGAATGTTTTATGTGTTTGAAAACCGGCCAGTCAGTTCATCGTTTTCATTGCTTTTCACCGCTATTGTTTGAGAACTTTGTCAACTGAAGAGATCGGTGCCAGTGATATTTCTGTAGCTTATTTACTGCTCTGATGTCTTCTTCCGTGTTATTAGAAAACAGAAGTGGCCTAGTCGATGTCAGTGCGTTAGTTTCATTTTGAAAACACATGGCTAATGAAAATTTATTTACTGATGAGTATGCTTATAAACAAGCATTCGTTTTTTATCGCCGGTCTGAGTTTCACGCGGATCCGTTCAAAGATAGCCTGTTAGAAGACTGGGCGAGAACTTCTGTAACTATACATAAAATAAGATTGTAGTAAAGGCGAAATATTTACACTGGTATTATTATATTGCACCAATTTAAATGATAAGTAAACATTCAGTTATTTATAATTTCAACTCCTTTCTCTACTAATACATGGTATTTCAGCTGCTCAACAGTCTGAAACGTCACTTTTCTTTTGCTATCAACGCTGTTCAACTTTAAAAAATCAGCAAACTGTTTCTATAGAAACACCGACGCAGCATCCGATTTTATGTCATTTTTAACAGAAGTTTGCCGAAATAAAACTTTAATTTCGTGCTTCTTTTCAAGATTTTGAACAAAGTGTGTGGGTTTGTGAGAAGTAGTATGTTTATTATCATTATTTTATTCGTTTTACGCGCACATTATGAGCTTATGCTTAATTTAAAAGTCTAAAAAATTTTAGTAATAAATATATAACTGTCTTTTATGTTATAGATACTGTATGATGTGCACGAGATTCTGTGAATTATAGGTTTTTTTTAGAATTTCTTACAGTTATTCTAACACTTTATATAGATTTCTATTTTACTGTTCACTGATTTTTATCAGTCATTCTAGTCGATTGACTGACCAGTGTATCAGTTTTAGATCGTTTGGCGTGTTGCAGTTATACTCTACCACTAGAGCCGAATGGCAGGTGGGAAATCTATTGAAAACTTTGATGTTGCAATTGAACTAAAGAATTAGTGCATCTCCAGCAGTCTATGATAGAAAAGCACAGCGGTCTGCTCTTTATTTATTAATCTTTTAACCCGCAATATTTCTAATGTTTTGCATATGAGTTGATATAAATAAAATACAAAAAAAACCCCGATAACTTATTCTACTCGGTTTATGTTGGAACTTTCCTACAACCTTCATCGTTCATTTGAGGGTAAACTCCGTTGTCCCACCCATCGTACTTCATCCACCCTCTCCTCCCCCCGCGGGGAGCCCGGTTGAATACAGTACAACTTTTTCGGGCTCCTATCCGATAACGGTAACGTAGTCTTAAACGTCGGATTAGCCTTTATGCTGTCGTCGGTATAATCGAGGTTTCGAAAATTGCACTCGGAGTGGCTCTTAAAGCAGCTCGAATGAAAAAAATTGGCATAAGTGGAAATGGCTTTTCAAAGTTATTTGGAATACACAACCTTGAATTCTGTCAAGCTTTAAAGTTTTATAGATTATATTATTATTATTACTATTATTATTCAATTTTCATACACTGTACGAATTCCGATTTTCTGATTGGCTGATTTGTACCACGTGTTACTGGATTATGAGGAAACAACCAACCTTGACGTCATTATCGGGTGTAATAGCCGTGATATAAATTCAATACACCACTGCCATTACACCAGGGCTTCGGCTGACTCAAAGTTTGACGGTTTGCCATTTTAAAAACTTTTTTAATTCATTTAGTATTCATTTAATCATCATGTTCATATATTTTTGGTTATATTTTGTAAAAAAAATATTAATTTTGTATCAACTTCGATTCGAAACCATTAAAATCAATCAACACTTTGTCTGGCTTACTTAGTATATTTCGAAGTTTCAATGCAGTTTAAAGACAAAAGAACGTAAGTTAAAATTGGAAATAGAATAACTTTGAGTTTTGCTTTGCTTATGTTAACTTATTGTTCATTAACTCATTTTAGCTTTTGACCAGTTTGTACTCTATATTAGCATATAGTTTAAAGTTTTCAGCTCACCTGACGATGTTGCCGGATGGCAACGAAACGTTGTCTTTTTATTCAGTTAACTTTTATGATGAGGTTACAGTGCCAAGGAAAATTTAAACAAGATATTATTCAATAAGGTTAGATCAAAGCATTTATAAATTATATCTTTTTGAACCTATGAAAAAGACATTAACATTCACTTACTGTTCAATGTTACAGGTTCTTCACTTGATTTACACGCATTTTTTTTATAAGAACAACTTCATAAGAACAACGAGGCTCAAAATTGCCTAAATATAAGAACAATTTAAGAACAAGCTCAGGCTGAGGCTTGATAACTAAGAAAGTTTTCGTGGTTGAAAATTGACTAAAACCTGGCGATACAGCATAAAACATAAAATGATTCACTGTGAAGACTGCTCAACAAGCAATGAAGGTAGTTCGCCTCTAAATTCAGCCGTACAATCACATTTGTGACGCAAGGTGTTTCATTTTCCTATATATACCTTGTTTTATTTTCTTCAATAAAAACCGCTCATAGAAATAAGAACAATTAAGAACAAATTGAGGCTAATGTCGCCAAAAAATAAGAACAATGACGCTCGGCAAAATTTACTGGTTCTTACAAAAAAGTGCGTACTTAGAAGTCAACTTCTGGAACACCAGTGTTTCTTGTTATTACCGACACTGGGATAGACTTCCGGCGCTCTAATTTACACATGGGGGGTGATGTAGGGCTATCAGTTGGTACAAAAGGGAAAAACGTTGCTGTGCTTATATGCGGTGGAGCAGACTGAGGCTCGTCTGTCTGACAGAAGTCATCGAAATTTCTAGAAGGCAGTTTTAGCGGGAGATTCACGCTGTTTGACTCGCCAAAGCCGAGAGGAACCTGGTAACTAGATGGAGCTGAGGCTGTTGCAAAGTTCGTTGAAACTTGCTGAGAATGGGCAGAGGTTGACGAGATAGTTGTAGACAAGAAAAGCAGGTTGAAATTTTTTGACAAAGTATAAGATGGAGAGGGAAGATGGGGACTAAGTGAATTTGCATTTCCTGATTGTTGACGCTTGGTCACATGAGATTCAACAACTTCAGGCATGTACTCGTACGGCAGTTTGTCAAACTTGTAGACCAGTTTTTGTCCGGGAACCTGCGGAATTAAACACAATAAAACATTTAATGGTGGTAAAGGCTGGTTTACACTTTGACATAAGCACAAGCACAGGCATGGACTTAAGCATAAGAATTCTATAGGCTGGTTCACAGTTTGATATAAGCACAATCATAGACACAAGCATAAAAATTCTATAGGCTGGTTTTACACTTTGATATAAGCACAATCATAGACACAAGCATAAGAATTCTATAGGCTGGTTTACACTTTGGTTAAGCACAAGCATAGACACAAGCATAGGAATTTTATAGGCTGGTTCATGCTTTGATATAAGTACAATCATAGACACGAGCATAAGAATTCTATTGGCTGGTTTACACTTTGATTAAGCACAAGCATAGATACAAGCATAGGAATTCCATTGGCTGGTTCATGCTTTGATATAAGTACAATCATAGACACGAGCATAAGAATTCTATAGGCTGGTTCACACTTTAGTATAAGCAAAATCATAGACACAAGCATAAGAATTCTGTAGGCTGGTTTACACTTTGATTAAGCACAAGCATAGACACAAGCATAAGAATTCTATACGCTGGTTTACAATTTGATATAAGCACAATCACAGACGTACGCTTAAGAATTCTATACTAACTACTGAATCGGACAGTCAAATAAGTATTTTAAATAAATGTTTTAATAAACGTCTATACGCAACGGAAGTGGTTGCGTATTTTTTATAGTCAGAGGAAAAATCGCTCGACAGCTGACAGATCGACCAGCGCACGTGTGAGACCAGGATTCGATCCCGGAATCACAAAGATGGAAGGCCTGAGCACTACTACATGGGCTATCATTAACTCTCCTACTGGCCCCAGTCATCATTAACTCCCCTATACTGGCCCTAGTATAAATTTTAACACATATTTGCCCACATATAAACGGCGGCGTGGTTGGCGCAGTGGTAAGATCTCTGCCTTGTAACCACAAAGTCCCATGCAGGTTCGACCCCCAGCTCAGCCGAGTGTTGAAAATTTGTGTGCCCTTCTTTTCCGCCAAAGTTGACTCAGCTTTCCATCCTCCTGAGGTCGGTAAAATGAGTACCAGCTAGCTGGGGGCTAACCTGCGACGGATTAGTGTCTCGTCCAGGGGGAGTCAGTGACTCTCATCCGTTTAACGACTCTCACTTCGTGTAGAGGACACAGGATTTAACAAGGTTTGTAATTGGCTGAAGTGGGGTTGGGGTAAGCTTTATCTTTGTTTTGATTGGTTCAAATGATCTGTGTCCTCTACACGAAGTCAAAGCCCGTTTAACACTACAGAAACCGGAGATAAGCACCGGCTCGTAAAAGGAGTTAGCTTTTTCCCCATATATAAGTCCTGGATTCGATCTCAAGATCAGCGCGGACTGAAGCTCATTCGTGAAATGATACAAAAACTCGTTACACTGCAATATCAAGATGTTAGCATGTAAAAATCTTTAAATACAACGCACAATTTACCTTTGTTATAATTTGCCGGGAGTAATAAGACCTAATTGCCCTGCTAAGTTTGTCATAGTTCATTCCTGGTCTCTTTTTTAGCGCACCCCATCTTTTGGCAACTTCTTCTTGGTCCTTGATCTTAAATTCCCCATGTTCCTTTCTGCTCCAGCAGATTATAGACTGAGCTCTTTCGTCTGTTAGCAACTGAAGAAGAAACTCCCATAAATGGAGCGTATTTTTGTATCTAGGGCGATAGTGAAGCCCTGTGTCATCAGTCTTATTCATTCTTTGATTGTCTTTAGCGCCGTTTTGTCGAAATTCTTCTGACGCAGTTTCATTCTTCATTCGTTCACTGCTAAAGTTTTCAGTGCGAGTGGTCTTTGTGTAGAAGCCCGAGTCTTCAAATCGATCCTCATTTCTCTCATTATCTAGTGAGTAAATGAAGACAGAATTTCCTCGATTTAAGAAAAACTTTTGCTTCTTAATTCAAAGGTTATTGTGATTTCTATTAAAGTTGTAAACAATACCATAGGGAAGACATTTTGATTACTTTTATTGTACATGAACAAACCTGAAAATATGGAAGACGCCATTTTCTCTGAGCCTGCGATCGTCTTGGCCATAAAAGATTTCTATTTTTACGATTATTCACTGTTTTATCGCTAGAAATATTATAAAAAATCTTGCTGATTCTATCAAATTGTCAGTCATGTATTGATTTTGAAAGGGGATCTATTCAATACTTAAATCCAGTTATTAACATGTTTTCATAAGAATGACCAGTGGTTGATGAAACCTTAGCTTATGAAGTGCCCATACAACTTGTTCGTCGCAAAGAATAGAAATGATTGGTGTTATTCATTCTAACTTTTGATCCAGTTGATGAAACCCTATAAAGTGACCATTCACTTTTTTTAATTGTCTTGAAGATTAGAAATGATTGGTGTTATTCATGCTAACTTTTTAACCGGTTGATGAAACCCTATAAAGTGACCATTCATTTTGTTTGTCTTGAAGAGTAGAAATGATTGGTGTTATTCATTCTAAATTTTGAACCAGTTGATGAAACTGTATAAAGTGGTCATTCATTTTGTTTGTCTTGAAGAGCAGAAATGATGGGTGTTGATTCATTTCAACTTTTGAACCAATATGATGAAACCCTATGAAGTGGCCATTCATTCATTTTGTTTGTCTTAAGAAGTAGAAATGATCGGTGTTTTATATTTTAATTTTTGAACCAGTTGTTAAAACGCTGCTGAATGAGTGCTCGTTCCAAAATACTGATATTTTAAATGTTAAATATTTCAAAACAAATTTGTACTTTCTAAAACATAAAAGGACTCAAGATATGTTTTAGTATTTATGATGCTTTGCTACTGTGTCATGTCAACTTTGACATTCCCAAGTTCATTAGACCAAGAAGGAAATGTAAAGTTCAAATACCCAATTTTATCAACAGATTGATTTGCGTAAGTAATACACATCAATTAACCATTTATAAAACTTTACTCTGCTCGAAGGCTCACGTTATTTTTAATTACAAAAGCTTACATCAATGGTCTGAAATCGTTTCTTTGTAAATCAGACAAATTAACAGGTTTGAGAGTTTCATCAAAGCTTATTTATATTACATACCAAACAAATATATATACTCTTTAAACTGATTCATGTAGGTCTTCTGTAAACGTATTTACCGTCAGAGTAAGAAAAAATTGTTTACTGATTTATATACGGCCCAGTTTTTTCCATTGACGGTTTCGATTTTTTCCCGCGACGGAGTTTCTCTGCGGCAAGTTCACAACCGCATTCAAAATACTGTTAATGCTTGTTTAATACAGTGAACAATTATTTTATACTGTGTCTGTGTCTCTCAAGACGAAAACAATATGAATATGAATGTTCAACATATACCCGAACGCTCTTGATGTAGAGAATTAAAACATACACATGCATGTTTTTAAGCACGCGCTGACTTGTTTGAAGAAGCCTAGAAAGATATAAACACGGCTAAAACCGCAAACTTTCTTCCCTTCTCTCTAATTAGCAGTTCTAAATCAATGAAATGAAAAATATATTCTTTGTGTTAAGTAATTACGTTTCAATATCATTTAAATGAAGAACTACGGCGCGTATTATCATGTATCATGATTATACACATGCATAGTTTGTAGTCTGTATACTCTCAGCCATTTTGTTCTCGCTGTTATACGTTAGTTTTAGAAAATCGAGTGTCACATTTTACTTTTTAACTAAGATATTATTAATAACTCAAATTGTTTTGAGTTTTCTATCGCAGCACTTAGTTATCTTAAACAAAATCAAGAAGTGTCGAAAGTCACTTCACACTTTCTAATCGTAAGTCAAGCGGGGCTCAACATACCTTTCCATTTTGTTTCGAAGACTTCCTGAGAATTTTCCATATTTGTTCCTCTTTATTCTTGAAATAACATCTTTCTCCACTGAACTATTTAGTTTCTAGGCTTTTCTGAGATAGTTTTGTTACTTTGTTGAAGTGCGTTTGTTTTTTGCTTTATTGCTTCAACAAGAGGAAGTTGATCTGTGATATCGTGAAGTGCGGAGGAGGAAAATTTTCAAGTCTACCACACGTAATGTCTTAGAGGAACTCGCCAAGGAAATAAAAGTGCGACCTACCCAATCCTTTTGTCGTCATAATAAACTCCTACATTATCAAAATCTAGTAAACTTATTAAATATTATTGAAGTATTTCATTGTATATAAGGACAAAGAAACCAAAAATAACTAAAGTATCTACTTTTATTCAATTAATTAATTAATCAGTCACTGTCTGAGATACAAGATCTCGAAGAGAATAAATATTTCTGATAACAAAATCATGACAGCGGAAATGACAAGTCATGTCTTAGTTATTTTAATAATTTCTTGCTTTCTAAAAAAGACCCGCAGGAGAAAAAATTATATCAGTTTAGTTATAACATAAATATAACCAAACTAATAGCTAAGTTTGTCTTACTGTTTTAGATACATTTTAAAGAGCAGTATTTAGATTTAAAGACTCGATCATATTTCGCATAAGTTTACAAAATGTAGTATGGATAGGGTTAGTTTTATCTATTTGAAATGCTATGCGTACAGTTTCTCACTTAGTACTACACAACAGCAACAACAACAACAACTACTACGTACTGAACTACTATCACTACTACTACAACAAATACTACTATTACTACCACTACTAATACTACTATTCGATAATGTTGCAAAAAAAATACTACAATTTGGCAATATGTAGCAATTTACATCATGCTTATAAAGTTTATACTTCACTATTACTACTACTACTACTACTACAACTATTTAATGTTGTAAAAAATAGTACACTTTGGTAATATGTATAGAAATTTACATCATGCTAATAAAACTTATACTTCACTAGTCTACTACTCTACTACTACTACTACTACTACTACTACTACTATTACTATTACTACTGTGAGTTCTGTGATCTTCATGAAGTTGAAGACGAAATCCACGTTCTTTTTAATTGTACCCTATATTCATCTTATAGAGATATATTTTTCAAGAAAATGGAATCTATTTTTAAAACAGATAACAAAGAAAATTTTATTACGAGTATCTTTTGCTCAAACTCTGAACCCGCAATATTCTATCTGATAAATTATATCAACAAATGTTTTGCAAAACGAAAATCGTTACCCCTGAGCTAAGTTAAGCTGTTAAATACAAATGTACATTTAGCGTTACAACCAATATTTTAAATCAATTTTGTTTTACAATTTTATTGTTACTGTTAATATTAAGAGAAAAGTGTAAACTATAAAAAAATGCTGTGCTTTGGCAATATGTATATATCTTACGTCATGCCAATAAAGCCAAATTGTTACTATTACTGTTACCACCACCACCACTACTACCACTACCAGCAGAATTACATTTGGCCCCTAAGTAACTATCTAAATTAAAACAGGTTTAAATAAATAAATGTATCCATTCTGCCGTCAGAAAAAGAATCTCAGTTGCTCTTGCTGTTGAGGATGGCCTTGTGATGGCTAAAGTGGCTTAAATGTGTTGCTATTAAAGTTTTGACTGATACATGAAGCACAAAATTACCCTGTTTTGTTTGTCATCTCTTGCTGAATATAATATGGTATAATACAGAACATTGCTTGTATACGGGAAACCATCTGGAGGATCCCACTGTACAAGTAACTGTTGTTTAGCTGTTGGAGTAACGCGCAAGTTTGAAGGACGGGAGCATTCAACTGCAACAACAAAACATCAAGACTTTTAATAACTGTCACATACATAAATGTAAATACCCTTGCAATTTAAACAATCCTATTTTATTTATATTTTATGTCTATTTTAATGCTATCAGATCTATTTTCATACTATTTTATTCTGTCAGAATTATATTTTATTCCTATTTTACCTGATAGGGAAAATAGAGCCTCTATTTTAATTGTGTTTTACTTTATTTTAAACCTATTTTAAAGAAAGGTTGAACAAGGTGGTATATTTTATTTCTGTTTTCTCAAAACAAGGGCAAAAATAACCAGCAAAACAGACTATTTTAATCCTATTTTTATTTCCAACATCAGTAAAATAGTGATAAAATAGGCTGTTTTACTTATAATTTACATACTACTTTGGAAAATATTAAAAAATAGGCTATCATAATCCTATTTTATCAAAGATAATGTTGAATATTGACAAAATAGGTTTAAAATAGACAGTTTTATTTCTATTTTTGAGGTGGATTTCATTCCATTGCATTAAATAGTCTATTTTAATTCTATTTTCTCCAAAGTATCCCAGACCCATAATATTTAAAACATGCAGTAACTAGGTGTGTATATAGAGTAACAACATGTTTTATTTTATTCCTATTTTGTTCACAAATTCAAGCTTGACTAACAAATGAATGTATTGTTGTTCTATATAACAAAATAGAATTTTAAGGCAGCTACTTTGTACTTGCATACACCAATCATATCTTCACTACATATGTACAGTGCAAAAGTCAAAGTTTCTGTGTTAATGTAAGTTTCCTGAACAAAACTTTAACCACTCCATGGCAAATTAAAGGGACAGGATCACCCTATTTTGGTAACACATTGAAAAACAAAGATACTACTCGGTTGATAGCATGAAGATCTAATGACCAAAATTCCTTAAAAGACTAAAACAATGCAAAGAAACTATCCACTGATATTTTCCCCAGATGATGACCAAAATAAAGATCACTTCAAATTTGAAAACATTGGGCCGACATTTTCAAGTTTCGCTGCCATAATGCACTACAAATTGATTGTACTATACTAAATGGTTCAACCTTTCGTCTTAGTAACTTCAATTACAATTGATATTTCTTTAAAGCAGCGTTTTAGAAATCAATTAACCCAGTGTGCAAAGTTTAAATGTGAAAATCAATCTCCCATGATACTGCCACGTACTTTAAGGAACAGTGGTCTATTGGTGATGGCAGTGAACTTCACTACTACTGTACATGTAATGCCTATGAAACAGCTATGAAAACACCATGAAATTTGCAGAGGCTATGAAATTTGCTATGAAAACATTTCACAGTGCTATGTAAGTTTCTTTTCATAGCCCTATGAAAAATGACATGCTATGCAATTACTATGAATTCTTTTTTTCAACCTTAGTCATCCCTATGAAAAGTTTTCATAGGATGGTCTATGCCATGAAATTACTATGAAATATTTTTCCAACTTTAGTCAAGGCTATGCAAAGTTTTCATAGGATGGTCTGTGCTATGAAATTACTGTGAAGTATTTTTTACAACTTTAGTCAACCCTATGAAATGTTTTCGTAGGATGGTCTATGCCATGAAATTACTATGAAATATTTTTTCAAAAAATTTTCTCAAACAGCACATAAGTTAAAATAGTCTATTAAAATCTCAAAAGTCTCAAAGACCCAAAACATAAATGAAAAAATAATCAGTTTCTAAAAACTTATCAACAAAAAG
>JAOCNB020107539.1:0-11287 GCA_026546465.2 Palythoa caribaeorum | reverse complement strand
GTTTGAGATCGGTTGAGATTCTCTTTGCTCTGTGCAGAGCTCCAAGAATGCTGTTCCTCTTCCAGCTTGTTGGAACCGTGGATGACCAACGAGGCTCAAATTTGCCAAAGTTCAAGAACACTCAGAACAAGCTCAGGCAGAGGCTTGATAACTAGGAAAGTTTTTGTGGTAGAAAATTGACTAAAACTTATTGATAAAGCATAAAAAGATTCAATGTAAAAACTGCTCAACAAACAATGAAGGTAGTTCGCCTTTAAATTCAGCCGTAGAATTCATGTGTGGCGCAAGGCGTTTCATTTTCCAATACTTTGTTTTATTTTATTTTTTCTTCAATAAGAACCGCTCACAGAAATGAGAACATTTTGAGAACAACTTGAGGCTGAAGTCGCCAAAAAATTGAGAACAAGTGAACCTCGGCAAAATTTACTGGTTCCTTTTTAAAAAGAGCGTGTAGTGTCCCAAGATCACATTTCATTATATAGGTAGATCATTTTTTGAAAACCGTTGCGAATTTGAATGCTAGCGCTTTAGAAGACTTTGTTTGGAGAGTAAAGTATCCTTAGTTTTTAATCCTTAGTAAATTGTATGTCAAAAATTAATAATTCGCCCTCAATTCAACCTCGTTCCCAGGATCCACCCAGCCTATAGTGAAAAGCCCTGGGAACTAGGTTGATACGGGCTCCGCCTGAAAAACAAAACGGGCCTCACATGAGTCAATAAGGGCGCTTAAATTGACTAATTCCGGACCCCATAAAAATAAAAATAAGAATTGTGTTTGATTTATAGATATTTTCCCTGATAGTCTGTTGTGTTGTCTTTGCCGCACACAAACCCAAATCTATCTTGCTTCTGTTTTAGAGCCTTTTAACCGCGTTAATCCATGATCGCCCAGAGGAACCGATTCCCTTCCTACAGATGTGTCTAGACAAAGCGGCGAAACAAGAAAAGACATTAGCGTGGAATTCATTCCTAGGCATCGACGGCGACAAGCGAAACAAGAGCTCCCAGGCTAACGTTGATTTGGGAAATCTGGAGAAATTTTTTGATACCGAACTTGATCCGGAAAAAGCTTAAATTACAGAGAGTGAACGGGCTATTGTATTATCAGTGAAATGTCAGCGTTAAATTGAAGCAATATTCTGTATAAATTAGAAAGTAGTTGAACAAATAACAGTCCTGAAAGAAATAAATTTTATATAATATATTTGAACCGTGGTAAGGTTTTGTAAACTTTAAATTGATAATAATAATAAGTTAAAGTCGTTAATTGGTTGAGAAGCTGTCCCGGGTCAGCTTTGTTTTTGATCGCCAGAGGGCCAGAGGACTTTGGCGGAAAAAGATTAACATAACGGGCAGAAAGCAACAAGTTGTGATACTGTGCTTCCTTTATTGTGTACCTCATCTGAATGGACGTTTTTGGATGAAGTAACTGCAGTATTCGTCAGCCAGTTTCTCTCTCACGTAGTAATATAATGCCACATAGCCGTTAAAATCGTTGTTTTTGAATTCCATTTCTGTTTGTATTGCTTCATTATATCGATAAGTTGCTCTGTCATTTGACTCACTTTGTTTTTTACCTACACACCACGAGCATTGTTGAAGCCATCTTGAAAAGGCAATCACACCACAACAAAGTCTTTGCGCATGCACAATGTTATTGGCGCGAAAACCCAACCCGGGTCGAGCCGTTGACCACTACTTCACATGAACCCGTGTTTACATGGAAAAAGTTTGTCAAATTCCAACCCGCAGAGGCAGGTCAACCCGGGTATCGAAACGGGTTACCCGGCAAGAAGGGTTGATCCGGGTCAGACAACAGGTTCATGTAGGGGGCCGTTACATGAACCCGGGCTGGCTGCCAACCCGGGTCAGGTCGCTAGCCCGAGTCAACCCTTCTCCAGCCAAACGTCTGTAACTGTTTACTTGAACTGTTTACTGTTTTCACTTAACCCAGGCTCATGTAAGGTTGTGACGAACGGCTGGACCTGGGTTGGGTTTTCGCGCCCACAGCATTTTGCATGCGCAAAGACTTTGTTGTGGTGGGATTGCTTTTTCAATAACTGCAAAATATGCTCGTAGTTGCAGGTAAAAATCAAAGTGTGTCAATTTCAGTGATCGAGTCAAATGATTTTAACGGCGATGTTGTCGCATTCTGTTCCTATGTGAGAGAGAAACTGGCTAATGCTGCAATTACCGTTAATCCACAAACGTCCCTTCAGATGAGCGTCACATCACAAGCTTCTTTCTGCCCGCCATGTTGATCTTTTTCCTCCAAAGTACTCTGACCGATGAAAACCAAAGCTGACTCGGGTCTAACCCAGGTTGGCAAAAAATGCTTTGCATCGCGGACAACATGGGTCCATTTAAACCTTTATTCCCCCACTCCCTCACCTTGAGGCAACAGGTTTTAAAAGATACCGGGAAAGAAGAAAATTGTTCGGGAATTAGTTTTTGCAGTTGCACAAATTCAGTTTTTATGTTTTGCGGGAAAATTTTTTTTGTGAATTGCAATGAGCTAAATTTTCTAAGGAAGGAACTCTGGGTTCCCTGTGGTATGGACAGGCACGGACGGACACACGGAAACGTTAAAAATTCAAACCATCCAAACTAAGGCCTGGGCCAAACTTCGAACTTCACATGTGCCGAATCTAATGTAAATGAGGTAGAACAATATAATTTGCTCATTAGCATTAGATTCGGCACATGTGAAGTTTGACATTTGCCCGGGCCTGAACTCAATTAATTTACCATTTCGAATTTTTCAAGGTATGATGCTTCGCTCTCACGGCAGCTCTGCTAAAAAAAGTCACGTACTTGCACAGTTGCCCCAAAATATTAACTGTTTCGTTTCTTCGTCGTGGCTGTTGTTCCAGTTCCGCGAATTATTCTTTCGGTACAGCGGTTTCTGCATGAAAATACACCAAAACGAGGCCATTGGAGACTTAATGTTGGCCTGATAGCCTCACTTTCATGTACTTTCATGCAGAAAGCCACTGTAAAGTAACATCGACTTGCATAACTGAAATAACAGCAACTGAGAATAGCTTTATGTATCAGTTTAGCAAAGGATTTTGTCAGCAAAAAGTCATTGAAAACTGAAATATCAGAAAAAAAGTTGTTGAAAATCATAAAAATTCAGATCGTCAAAAAAGTACGAACCCTGAAATACTGTAGAACGATTCTCTCCAAGTAGTTGTGTATATTTCAGTAGGTTCTTGCTGTCGTGTGTAGGGGAACTAATGCATTTGCGCAAACGAAATTTTAAAATTGTGCACGGAAAAATCATTTTCTTATGGAATTTATTTTGGCGGAAGCATTTTTTGCTGGATATTTTTTGCGGGATTTAGTATTGCAATTTGATATAAAATCCGCAAATTAACTTCCTGTTACTGAATTTCGTTTTCCATTACACGGTAGAAAAAGTAAACCTTTGGTCATCATTTTTTGTATCATGAGAATGTTGAGAGGGAAACCATTGAATCGCTATTTCACTCAGGCCCTGTTTACATGTTATCCCGCGGGTCCAGAAACAGCCCTCTCCCGAAACAAATTTTATCAAGCGTTTACATGAATTAAGTATAAATAAACGATGCCTTTTTCGAGACCAGGTTATAAAATCCACAAATAATACACTCTCTCTAGGCATCAACCGAGAGACGTCTCGTCTTGGTAAACGAGTTGAGTGTTTACACGAAAAAAAGTTGTCCCGCTTACAGAGTTGTCTTGCCTCCCCGAGATCATGTAAACGGTTGGTTGACGGAGACCATATGAACAGAGCCGCGGAGACATTGATTTCAAAACACATTCCATCGGGCCCCCTAAAAAGTTGTGCTTTTGGTTTCAGTTTGAGTTTCAGTTTATTTGCCATTTTTGAAAAAAACATATAGGTTCCCATATTAGTCTTATTCAGCCAGTTCCAATCCCGACCTTTCGAATCTCTAGGTCACCCTGTTTTCAAACCTATCAAGAAGGTAAGTTCAAACAGTTTTGAAGTTATACATAAATCTTAAAAATAGCTTTATTTATTTCTCTTCTACTTGTCGTACTCACAAAGTGAACGCAAGACCTGTCTTTAGCCGTTATTCTATAGTTTTGAAGTCAATTATATTTCTTCAAATTTTCCACTTCGAACTTTTGTAAAGTATAACGAAATTAAAGCCGTGGATGAGACGTAAGACGGATTGATTTTTCACAAAAACATTTACTTATAAATTCGCGTACTGAGATTGCCAAGGTGGTGCGCCAAGCTTTGTAAAAAATATTTTGTGTAAGAGGCTGGCTTGAATGCGAGCATGCGCACTGTTAGAGTAATTTGATTACCTGTGATACAAAAATCTTTATAAAGCCGCAAGCCTCCAATGTAACATTCAATGCAATAATGTGCAAAATAGATAAATTGCTTTGGTACGCTACTCTTGGTGCGGCCCAGTCCTTTCGCGATGCAAACAAGCTCTAGAAATGCTCCAGTAACGTTTAGCTACCAAAAAATGCTTCTTGAGCAAATATACCAACCAGTGTCAGTAACAGTACAGTGAAAAAGCTGACGCCATCCCACGTGATGACAACACCGCCGACCGAAAACCCCACAGTCGGAAGTATGCTCTCTAGATAAATAATATATTTTTCAAAATTAAACTTTTTCTTTTTCTTTGTTTTTGTTCTCCATTTGTGAAAGGTTTTTGCCATTCCAAGCATGAGGTTTGGCTTTTGGTGTGAGTCTTTTGAGCCACTTTTACTTGATGGAACTTCTAAACTTGACGAGACCTGTTGCTCCACAAATGGAGAAAATACTGTCTTGTGATTTGTGTTCTCAAGCGAATACGTACTTTTTAAACCGCTGACCGGCAACGAGTGCGATTTTTCTACTGGACGTTTGATGGAGCCATTTGTTGTCTCGCCCTTTGCCATAGAAGTTTCAACATTATCTTTGTCAGAACTTCCATTTCTTTCGCTCTCAACTGACTTGTGTTCATCAACAGGCGATGAGCTCCTTGATGAAAGACTACCATTGCGTTTTTCGGTAGCTGTCTCGTTATATTCAATATCAACAAGAGCCGACTCGCCCGCAGTTCTGTGAACAGTTTTCATGTTACTTAATTTAAGTTTTTGTTTCTCGTCATAGTCTGTCAACATAATTTGCGGGTTAGTTCCATGCGGACGTACTTGCACAATTTCAGATGATTTGTTGCTTGTCTCAATGTTAGATTTGTTCAGGCGAGACGAGAAATGCAACGAGATTTCACTCTCCTTTCTGAAAGATAAGAAACAAAAAAAATCATTAGAATAGACAATGTTGTTTATTGATTGATTGATTGATTGATTGATTGATTGATTGATTGATTGATCGATCGATCGATCAATTGATTGATTGGTTTAATCACTATTTATTTCTCAAGGCCGGCGGAACAGGTGGAAGCCAGGTGATATACACAAGACAATTATGATTTCCTTTATTTTCTTATAGTATGCTTCAAACGATGTTATAGATTTAAAGTCAAACGTTGCACTGTTGTTGATGATAATGATGATGATAATAATGATGATGACGATAATAATGATAATAATAATAATGATAATAATAATAATAACGATGAAAATGTTGATAATGATGATAACGATGATGATGATGATGATGATGATGATGATGATCAAGATGATGAAAATGATGATAATGTTGATGATGATGATAATGATGATGATGATGATGATGATAATGCTAACGATGATGACGATGACGATGATGATGATAACAATGATGATAACGACGATGATGATGATGATAATTTTGATGATGATTCTGAAAAGGGAAATACCTATTGGCAGGTAATAAATGCTGGCTCTTTTCGCACTTTCAAACATTTCCAACATTGGTGTCGTAAAATTAACCAATAATACGTGAAACAAAACCATGTACATTGCAACAGTTCTGTTTTGTTCTTCTTAATTTCTAGGCTTTTACAGCACATGTTGAAAAATTTGTCAAAAAGAGAGACCAACATTTGAACAAGTTCTTTAAAGAAAAGAAACTAAAACCAAACCTCGATTTTCCAGTTTTTGTTGTTGTCGGTGCTCCATCCACAGCCGGCTTTGCCGTTTCGCTGTCGCTGGTGCAGCGTCTAATTGGTTTTGTTTCTGAAGGTTTATCATTTCCGCTAAAAGATGTTCTGGTCTTAACACTTAGCAGTGACACTCCATCGCTGTTCTGAGGCTTGCGTCTCCACTTGCGAGAAGTTATATCCGGTGACGTCACTGTTGCCTTGTCACCATGACCACCATCCGAGTCATGAACGTTTGCAACTCCCATCTCGGGAGGCGCACCTTTGTCCTTCTCGCGGTCTTTCTTGTTAATCATTGAGCTCCACATCCGCCTTGCGGGAGAGGGGGAGCGGCCTTTTTCGTTAGCGTGGGCTTTGTGGATCTCTTCATGAGCCTGGGCCTCGATTTCATGTTCTTCCGGTATGTCGACCCAGGCGTTCACAACGACCAGTTTGTACCTAAGAAGAAAGATTTAACAGAAAGGTAAGCCCGCACAACATAAACAATTATAAAGACCATAGAAGCAAGGGAAAAGGAAAATGTACCAAGCAAAAGCATGATAGTATGTATAAAAAAATTCTAGAAAATTAAAGTCTGCCAAAGAAAAGAGGAAGCGAATAATTTAATTTGAAGGATCAAGACTCAGCCACAGTCGTCAAGAAACAGCTTCAAGACCTCGGCTTTTAATAGCAGACCAAAATCCAGCCTGTTTCTATCAGTTAAAATCTTGAAGTGCGCGAAAAAAGCCTGACATCATGTTTACTTATTCAAATGTGACCTTTGTGATGCAGGTTATGTTGGCTACACTATAATGGGCACCTACATTCTCGCGTAGAGAGACACATACAAAAGACCTCGTCTATTGGCAAGCACTGTTTACTACAACACAAGCTAATCATAAAGGAGTTAAGTTACTGAAGCGCTAAAAAAGTGCAATTAGAACAAACTTGACTGTTTAATTAATGAGATGCTTTTCATAAATCTTTACCCAAAACTAAACCGGCATTTAAGATTCAATTTGTGTAAAATGTTACTTTAATTTTTTCTCTTCATTTGTAATTTAAATTCGCACCTTACTTTTTTAAAATTGTCAATCCGCATAATTTATTTCAGTACCGGTACCTTGAGAGTGACGTTAGAATAACACCGAAACGTAGGTTGATAACAGTAACATTTTTGTGTAACTGCATATCTAAATCGCTAATGATTCAAAGCAAATATCATGAAGGGGAAATGAAAAAAGATAGAACAGAAAAAAAAGAAAAATACATGAAAAGAGATTCAGTGAAAAAACTAGAATAATAAACGTAAAATCCACCAACCAACCGTTCTTCAACTCTCTAATCCATGAAAAGGAAAAGGGTCTTGTAAAAAGTTAGAATTAAGTAACGATCCGATTAATAACTAGGCAGGTCAACAGCAATGGAATGCAGAAAGAAGCTAATTGCGATATTGTCAAACCGTAAATCCCATTGGCTAAGCTTTGAAAATCTACCATATCTTCAAAAGCTAATTTCTTTCATGCTAGTTCACTCATTCATTCCCTTATAGTTAAAATATTTTTGTTTTAAATTTAAGAAAAATTCCACGTGAGGAACATCGATTCTTGGCTTTTGTTTTGGAGTCTTATGATTGGATAAATACAAAAGAAACATTGCTTTAAAATATAGTTTCATAGCATTTTACTTTGAAACCATGTTGTACACAGGTTGACGTATTCTCAGTAAGAAAATCTAAACATTCTGGTGTGGTAAAAGCGAAACGACGCAGAACAAGAGAGGTACCCTAGTTCTTACTCGGACCATTACTTAAACGTGACGAAGCATATAAAAAGAAACCAAAAACTGATAATGGTGCCTTATGAAATGAAAAAGTGTGTTTTTCTTCTGGTCTTGATGTGTACGATACATTTATAATCGAGATTTGTATTTGCCAGAATAATAGGCCCTTGCAGCAAGAGGTCATATCGTTCAAAATACGCCATACGCAAAAGAACGTGCTGGAGTTCAAGACAAAACACAAGTAACGTTAACAAGAAAAATGTGATTTTTCTATGTTTTACATTTCCCACTTTTGCTTCCAAGTATGGCATATTTTGTACCATGTGACCTCTTGCTGCAAAAAGATTATTTCAAAAGGTACACTAGGTCATAAAACCATAAAACTTTTAGGTTAGCAATCAACATGGCACTTTAAAAAGGTACCAAGACAAAAGATCAACGAATTAAGCGTGGTAACCCAAATTTAGTAGAGTGGATTGGTTAGCAAACTTAGAAAACTGCAAAGAAGATTATGATACTATTTGGCGGTCACAGTTATGATCTTTTTTTCTAGGCTATTGGCTGCTTGCCCATTTACATCTCAAAGAATTTTGTTATCTGTGCAGGGTCAAGGTCATATTTCAATATGGAAAAACCAGAGAACAAAAACACAGAACAAAGAAAGTCATTGAGTTCCTAAACAGTCAATTCTAGTAAACATAGCAACTACGGAGTGAATTACTGGTGATAAGTTTTGGTGACCCAAGCAGCACCTAGTAGCGGTACCAAAGACCATATCTGGGTCATAAACAGTCAATTCTAGTAACTATATATGGAGTCACTTACTGATGATAAGTTTTGGTTACCCAAGCAGCACCTAGTAGCGGCACTACAGACCATATCTGGGGGGCCAACGCAAACCAGATGTAAATGGCGAACCGTTTTTGAAACAGAAAATTGTACGCGTTTAACACAAAGGAGATGCTACATGCCACCAGAAGTGTTGTCAGTACGATCTGAAATTGAATGAAAAAATGATGTAATGACTTTTGTTTGAAATTAGATAACTACCAAATTAAACCCTTCCATATATATCTTATTCTTGTGGGTATTTCTAAGTATAGCATAGACGCATCTTATTCTCTCCCTTCTACATAACAAAAAGAGATTTCAAAAACAAAAAGAGATCTTTCTATATTGAAACAAAGATCTAATTTGCCAATATAAGTAATGCTACTTTTATTGTTATTGATCAATTACAATTATCGTTTCAGTTGTCGCTGGCGGTTACATGTAGTTTTGCAGTTGCTGTAAGTTGCTACTGTTACAATTGTTTTTGCTGTTGTGTTTTTCGTCGCAGTTGTTGTTGCTATTTCATTTTTTATGCAGTTGTTTTTGTTGCTGTTTCTGATATAATTATTGCTGCAACTGTTGCTGTTACATGTTATGTTGCAGTTATTGTTATTGCTGCTACGCTTGTTGCTGTTGATGTTATTGTTGTTACAGTTATTGCTACAGTGGCTGCCGATACGTTTATTGTTGCAGTTTTTGTTGTCGCTGTTACATTTATTGTTGCAGTTCTTATTGTTCATTTATTTATTGTCGATACTGTTTTAGTTTTGCAATGAAAATAAGCGAAGAGATTTCACGTTTCGACATCTCGCTGGATGTCATTTTCATAATGAATTTATTATCAGTTCCAAGGCCAGCCCTGACGATCAATATTTAAGACATTGGGGAACCTACAACGACCATCAGAATTGCCCTCCCTTTTAAAGATAAGAGGTCAGCAGATTTAACCAGATGACAGCTGAAATCTTTGAGTAATAGAATTGGCGTTACATTACAACCAGTGTACCGAAGTGATAAGTTTGGCGACGCTCTCAGAATACCAAGATAAACCTCCTATTGTCAACCAGCACTGCGTGGTCTACCATTTTCAATGTGGCCTGTGTGATACAGACTGTGTCTATTATACCAAACGACATTTACACCAGCGCATAGAGGAACACAGATCTTCAACCGTCGGTAAACACTTCAATGAGCACAATGACAATGCTGTTAACTTTTAGGATTGCTTTGATATACTGAAGAGGTGTCGTTCGAAGTTTGATTTCTTGGTGTACGAGATGTTGTTCATACGTGAGATCAAGCCATCGTTCAATAAGCAATCAGACTCTTAAGTGCCAAAGTCTTTGTATGATTAAACAATGGATTAACTAAAAACAAGCAGTTAAACTCTGTACATATATTCAAGCATGTCTTGCATTTGGATGTTAATTGTCAACTGCATAGTAGAAATGACTTCATCAAATTTGCCTTTTTTGATAAACAGATCACACAAAATTTAGAGAAAGAAAGACTTTTGGCAAAAGACCTGCTACAACAGGGGAAAAAAAAGTAAGTTCAATTTTGTAAGGTGCATATCCTATGAAAACATGAAATGCCTATAAAAACCTTAAAGTATGAAAATTATATGAAATATTCCTAACCATTTCATAGAGGTTCCACTCAGTAGTGATGTTAATCCATCAAAGGTTAACCCATAGCAGAAGGCTGAAGCTGGCATTCATATAACCGTATTTGCTTTTAATAAAATTTTTTTAAAAAAAACTATTACACAGTACTGTACTTATATAAAAGTTAAAGCATACAAGCTTTCGGCTCCTTCTCAGAGGCTTGTTCACATATAAATGAAAGCTTGTATGCTTTAACTTTTATATAAGTACTGTGTAATAGTTTTTTTTTTAAATTTTTTATTAGTATGTCTTCACCAGTACAGTATAACATTCATAAACGTATTTGCTTTTGTATAAGTCGAGGTTTCGAGAGGTGAAAATCAGCTTAAAAACTATAAACCTCAACTAATATACACGGACAAAAAATATAGTGACAAACTTGGAAAAAAGTATTGATTTTGGATCCAAAAATGGACCTCGACTTATATATAGTACACACGAGCAAATGCGATATTATAAGATGATCTCGTAAAGATGGAAAGCTGATTCGACTTAATATATTTGTCACAAAAGAAAGTCATAAATGTTCAACATTTGGCTGACCTTGGATATGAACCCAGGTTACTGTAAACCAAAAGCAGAGAACTGTACCAGCCTTAGCTTGCCACCATAATTAATATCTGAGTTAGATTTTCAGATAAAAATGTACACTTTGAATGTTTGTAGTCTTTATCATACTTTTGATTATTATATGACTTAAGTTTGCAATTTCTCGAAGATTTCCGAACACTTCAGAAAATCTTCAAAAATCCAAAAATGCATTTCCATAAGAAACAGTTTTTAAACATTTCCAAAGTGTTCCGATAATTTCTGAAAACTGTCAGTTCGTTCCAATGGTTACCGTAGTCATGGGATAAATTACCAGAAGTAAAAAAAGTTAAATAACAAACGAATCATTAACCTCGCTTGCTCAGTCTGTATGAAAAAATATCAGACCTCGGTCTTTTTTGTAAAAACCTCGCTCTGCTCGGT
>JAOCNB020107511.1:0-11287 GCA_026546465.2 Palythoa caribaeorum | reverse complement strand
ATCATCATCATCATCATCATCATCATCATTATTATTATTATTATTATTATTATTATTATTATTATTATTATTATTATGATCATCATCATCATCCTCATAATCGTCGTCACTTTCATCGTGATCGTGACCGTGATCGTCATCGTCATTGTAATTATCGTTATTATAATGTTTGGGCGGGCAACGTTCAGCGAGGCTGGTTATGTCGGCTACACCATCCGACACTTACATCAACGTATCAAAGAACATAGAACACGGAAACGACACTCTTAATCTTTCAAATCATTTTAATATTTTGAAAAAATGCAAAAATAAGTGGGACTGTCTCATGTTTGAGATGCTTTTTATTCGTGACTTAAAACCAAATCTAAACAAACAAAAAGATTCAATTAGCTCTTAGCTGTTTTAGATATTTTATTCACTTCGCTTTGCTTCATGATTTTATCCTTTTTAATTCATTTTTTCTTTTTTAATCAGCATAGTTTATCACTAGTGTATTTTAAGAACAATATGCCTATCTTAATTGTATATTTACTAGCTAATTTTATTCTCAGTTTTATCTTTATAATAGTGTCAAGCAGACATCGAAAAGTCGATTCTCTTTTAACGTCAATTCTTATAACCAAAGTTTTTAAAATCAAACTTGTAATAAGGTTTTTAAAGTAATACAAAATAGATAAAAGAATGACTGATGTCTGCATAAAAAGTAAAAATGTCAGTGAATCCATATGATTAGGACCACTTAATAAGCCAAAATTTGCAACCGTAGACAGCTATTTCGCGAATAAGAATACCCGCACAAGTGTATTATTTAGGTCAACAACTGTAACTTTGCCTCAACTCAAACATTCAGAATCAAACAAACGCAACACTGCGTGCTAACAAAGTGAACAAGGGGCAAGAGACGGAATAAAGTTTGTAATAAATACGGTATGAAAAATGAGAAGATGCGAAAGTTCAGCAGGAAGTATGGAGCGGGAGTAGCGGCGGATCCAAAGCTCCCCCCACACCCCCTCCCCCCACCCATTTTAGGTGGACCAAAATCTGAGAAGGTAGCTGGACAGCAACAGCATTGGAGAGAGAAAGTAAGCATTAAATTGGTCTTAAAAGGCTGGAAGTTTCCATTTTAGATATTAAATATTCAAACTTTTCTGGAGGAGTATGCCTCCAGACCCCATTTATAAATATAAAATTTTAAGAAAAAACCACCCGAACTCTGCTCCACGGTTTGGGCAGAACGAACACGCATGCGTACAGCCAGCTTCACCCGAGTAACTACAATGCAAGTAACATTTGCAACCGTGGACAGCTGTTTCGTCCTGTTAGGACTCATTAGCACGGTACAGCTATTTTACCACAAGCAAAGAGCTAAATAGGCGAGATGAAACATCTGCTTTAAGGCTAGGATCCACTGCCACGCATGTGGGACCTTGGTTGTGTATGTCCAAAAACATACGAAAGCAATACGTGCGGAGAGAGGATCCTGCAAAATGGAGCAGAGTCGGGTGGTTTTTTCTTAAAATTTTATATTCCCATTTATAAAAACTTTGTTGCAAGGACCGTGTACGAAATTCCTTATGGTGGCAGAATAAATTAAGAACTTTTAGCCAGTTTGTTAAGACGCGAAACTAACAAATGAAAGGCAGAGGTACTTCGAAATAACTTGCCACTGAACCAATATGATTAGGAGCATGGATAAAGCCAGGATAATTTACAGTCGCAGACAGGCTGTTTCGTCCTAACTGGGACTCATCAGTGCGACGTAGCGAAGAAAATAGATATTCCGGATCAATTTCCAGTGTATTCATTCCTCTCTACGTCGCACTGACGAGTCCTAATCAGGGCTAAACAGTTGTCTGCGACTGCGAATTCGGGCTTTATCCGTGCTCCTGGTCACATTGGTTCACTGACAAATTTTCCCGGCGTACCTCAGCTTTCATTTATTAATTTTTCCCCACTTATAAAAGCTCGCGCCTACGGTACTCGTGATGTTGCTTTCTCGCCCGCCCCCTCCCCCCCCCCCCTCGCTTCCTTTTAGATATCCCAGATTCAATCCTGAGTAAGGCAGGCAAACGTTCGTTCTATGATGAAGCCATTTTACTGGAACTCTGCCTTACTCATCACCCACGTTGCCTGACCGGATTTGAAACCCGCAGAGACGGATGCCGTTAGTGAGTGTCAAATCTTCCACAACAATATCGCAGAGACAGGAAATAACACCAGAGTTAAGACTGTGTACCAGAAGAACGATGTCGTTGCTGGCAAGGATAACCACCGGAGAGAAGTGCCGCCTTATTGGCCGGCAAAGTTATTGGATGATCTCAGTCCTAAGGCCACGCCATTTTCAGTCACTTAAGGCTCGCACAAATCGTTTTAGGAATAGTTTCTTTCCGGCTATGGCAAATTTTTAACATAATATAATTTTATAGTAACTCAATATGTAATTTTTAACTTTGTAAATTTTTACGCAATTCAGTTTTATGACTGTCATATATGTAGAAATTTTGAATAAACGTTATTATTATTATTATTATTACCTTTTGTAACGAACGGCCGCTTTGTGAACTCCACGGTATCGTTACAATGAGTAGACAAGTCGGAGGATCAACTCACATACACGTTCGGGGAAGTATGTAACAGAAATTCTCCTCCGTGCTTACTGGGGTGAGTGGAAGAGTAACATTTGCACAGGGACGATTCTTGACAGTATAGTGTACCTTCTGCGAAAAATATTAAGTTGACCAGAAATGCTAATGAATACCACGATGCATAACTAGGCCGAACGACTGATTTGGTACCAGTTTTACTTTGGAATGTTGATAGATTCCCAAATCTGCCACAAACTATTCAATAGGAAAATATGTTCTTGTCCTTTAAAAGCGTTTTTACAATAATACTAGCCAAATGCGGTTGCTATAACTATAAGATAAAAGTGTGCATTTGCACGGATTGAGTTCTGTGTTTTTTCAGCGCTGTCTTCCAAGACCGTTTTGCGAGATACAGCCTTAATGGAAGCAGTTTGGAAAAACTATTTTTTCAGCCGCTCACAATTTTCTATTACTTTTCTAAAACCAGGCCCAGTAGTGTTGTTAAATCACTTGCCCTCATACAAAAAATTAGCAATGAAGGGATTCGTCGGAGACGATTGGGGAACGTTGAGTGGCCTTGCGTTCCCAGTCACTCCACGACTTGCAAAAACATGATATTTGGAGCATTTCCAATTGGATGCGATAATCAAGGATGTGTTCGGTAAATAAAAACGATTCTATTTTGCTTATCGCGTTCAGGACAATCGCCGACATTTGGGGACCCTCCCGATGCCGCGTTGTTATATGTCGGGTATTGACTGGGAAAATCAGGAAACTTTAGCTCACTCCCAAACGTCCCTGACGGTTCCCGCCATGTGGAAACTTGCCTATGAAAAAGAAATTGTTTACATCATTTTTATTTCCAATACAAATTTGCACATGACTCAGTTATAGAGGATCAAAGTCTTTGGTTTGTGTATCTAATTCTTTTCTGTTCAGAAACAGTACACGAGTGTACCATTCCTAAAAAGAAACATATCCGAGAAAAGAAAATAGAAATGGAATCCACGTTGTTTAGTGGGATCCGGAACCCGCGTAAGAAAATAGCATGGAATCTGGACTCCAGAAACTTTGTGTTATTACACAAGGGGCAAAACTGTTCATTTTTCAGACAATCTGTCAGCCGCAAACATTTTACCGACTGATCTACCAGCCGTCGTTACCAATTAAATATACAGTAAGAATTGGAACCAATGAAATTGCTTTAAAGTGCAACTAACCCTATATTGAATGTTATACTATTTTTAAACTCCTTCAAAATTGAACACGTTTGGCGAAGAAATCTTTAAATTACATTAACCTGTTATTTTTTGTCGCCCTTCGAAGATTGAGCAGGCTCAGTGGGGGGAAGAGGGGAAGGGCTCCCAGTTCTCAGGCTATGTAAATAAATTACAAAAGTTTTGTTTCAGCAAGACATAAGTGGCTAGGAACTCTATTCAAAGTTCCCATTTAAAACATTTTTATACAAGTTCTCGACTGATGTTAGCAATTACATACTTTTCACTTTCACGGCCGTGATGAATCTGGTTCAATATTTTGAGCCATTAAAACGTATATCTTGTTCTTTTGTTCAATTTTCAATACATACGCAAATTAAAGGTTGTTGCCTCAATCTGTGCATGATAATACTGACATGCGATACAAACGCACAATTTGGGCAGACCTGCCAACCCCTAAGGGCTGAAAATCTGCAGGTGGACTGCAAAAATTTTGACTGGATTCTGTGATTTGAAAAGTGGAGCTTTTGTAAATTGCCTCATTTAGAACATACTTCTCAAAGACAAACCTTTCAGTAAAAAACATTTTAAACAACGGTTTATCAAAAGAGGATACTTAGAAATTTACATAGATAACGCAAGGACGCAAGGAACGAGCGTGCAGCATGCGATCCATCGGTGAAGAGGGGCAAAATAGAATTGTTTTCGTTTTTTGTCAGAATCTTGAAAAACCCCCGGAAATTTCAGGTTTTGCCGGGAGTCCGAAAGAAAAAATAGAAAAAAAATGGTAATCTCCCGGCAAAATCGGGGGAGTTCGCACGTCTGATAGGCGTAGACAATCATGGAGAAATTTGAGGCATTTTTCCCATTTGAAATCCAGAGCCGAGTGAAACAGACAAGAAGTGTTTCAAACTGTTAAAAGAAAATACAAAAATGAGGAACGAACAGATTTCCCTACCCACGAACCTGGAGGAGGACACAAAGGAAAAGAGAAAGGCGGCAAAGCGCCGAGACAAGTCATCACGAATGTTTGTTATACAGTAGTCCAATTTATCAACATCTAACTTCTCCTTACTTAACTCGAACAAAATAATATGATTGGTAATGAGAAGTGAGGCAATGATCAAGTGGAAGAAGCTGTGGAAGTTAAAAAGCTAAATTTTCCCAAACTGCTCATAAAGAAAGTACGGAGCTAAGTTCGGAGAATTTACCAACACGTCATCATACACGCTAATACTCTCTCGCGCATACTTCGCGCAAGTTTTCCTCATGACTTAATCTTTGTTTTATTTAATTTTAACAGAGAGCCGGATTTTGAAAAATATTGGCAAGTTGGGGAACGTTTTGGTTTCGATCGAAAGCGATGATACCTCCTCATTCAACAGATCGATATCTAGATGAAGATTTAGATCTGCCGACTCTCCCGTTTCTTTCTCTTTTCTCTCGGCCTATCGGCAAAAACCTTAAATCTCCTGTTTTTTCAAGATTCAGATAAGGAGCGAAAATATAGGGTGAATTATTCTCCGTCCATTCGCTTCACCGATCGATTGCATGCTGCACACTCGTTCCTTGCATCTTCCAGTGTGTTATTTATGTAAGTTTCTGAATTTGAAATCTTCTGAGTTTGACTCAAAGGTTGTCTTTAAGGAGAATAATCAAAATAAGGCAATTTATAAAATCTTCAGTTTTTTCACTGAATTTCCAGATTTTTTACAGTCTGGTTGGAAGTTCTGACTAAGGTATCAGTCCAGTCCAATCAAACATGCGAATGGACTGGTACTAGTCGAGTCACGGTAGTGACCAGATTCCATCTGTCAAACCGCGCCCTATTCGAGCGAAGCCTAGGAACTATTTTTAGTTGCCAGTCGAGTCACCTCCGCTCGTTTCGAAAACTTTATTTATGCTTGTCGACCGGAATTTGGCTCGAGAAATCTATCTCGTTTTAATTAATTCTCTATTCGTTTATTTGTTTATCGGTATATCACATAAACAGTATTTAGCTATTGACTCAATTAATTTTGTTTACTTCACAAACACGTTTTGATTCATTCACTTTCTTTATCAACTACCAACCACTTTATAAAACAAGTGCTTCAAAATTGTTGCACCTCAAATACTCGGAAACCTTTGAGAATTCGTAAAACTGTCATAAAATTAGACAAATCATAAAAGAATAGAAACGTCTGCTAGACAACCTCACCTTTCACAAGTCTCGACGGCTCAACAAATAACGGAGATATCAGTGAATAGATACATTGTACATTGGAGTCACGAATAAAACTCCCGTCAATTTTATTAATTAAAACATTTGATTTATAAGTAATGTTTCATAAAGAAGTGTTTTCCTATAACAACCGGCTTACAACTGTTATCTATGTTAGTCAAAAATGATACATGTCAAGTGCCATTAAAATTTTAAATTACCCTTAAGAGACTTTGTCTTTGAGTTCGAGTGTGCTGCGATGTACATATTATTGGCATTGTGGGCAAAAGTCTCTTATATTCCTTCAGAACTTATTCCTCCTTAAGAACTTAATTCCAAAGGCCTCTTATTCCTTCAGAACTTAATTCCAAGTGAGGAAAACCTTAATTTACTTCTTCGGACTTCTTCGCTCAGATTTACTGCAAAAGATAAGTGTTGTCGTTCCAGCTCACCGGAAGCAGTTCCCAGGCTTTGCTCGAAAAGGGCGGTTTGACGGATGGAATCTAGTCACTACCCTAGGAAATTAAAGCTGAAAGCTGGGCGTTGTTGTCAGCTGTCGCTGTTTGCCACCAGGAAGGTATGAGATAGTTTAGTGATACTTAATGTCTTTCTTTTTTATGATTGTTTTTTTTTTGCTGTCTGTATTTATGACTCCTTAATTTCCGAGAAACCGAAATTCTTCGTTCAATTTTACGAGTGCTTAGTGCATTTAATTTCCAGCTGCTGATTCGCAAACCCAAGGTTTCATTTTTACTGTGCAGATTGACCGAACTCTGTTATACAAAATCTCATTCTTTCTCATTCAGAAGTGTGGAAGATGTTAACTGGTGATATTTCTGTTTATATCCAACACTGCAGGTACAATTTGGAGATACACTGATCTGAAGCAAGATGGCGAAAAACTTGGTAAAGAATCTCGAAGAGCAATTTGAATGCTCCGTGTGCATGGACATCTACAAAGATCCTAGAGTTCTAGTATGCCTTCATACGTTCTGTAAGCGCTGTCTGGACAGAGTTGTGAAGCGGAAGAGAGGCAAATCTACCATTGAATGCCCAAACTGTCGAAAGGAAACTGAGGTTAGTACGGTTTAAATTCAAAATGAATATTTAATGATAAGAATTTTTAGCCGATGCCTTATAGAAGATGTTTGAGTAGAAATAAACTGTTATTCTTAGGAAAGTCAGTGCTGCTGGAGAGGATAGTGTCCGTATAATAAAAGGTTTAATACAGAACAACTTGTTTGATAGTGCACCGATACATAAAACTCTCTGTTTATAAAACCTTTAAAACTCTTAGAAAATATTTATAAAAATGTTACGATTACCATGGAAATGGTTTTATCGGACGAACAGGACTCCAAAACATATTTTTTTCAATGATTTGATATTTGATTTATTGGAAAAAAGATGGGAAAAATTCGTGACTTCTTTCAAATTTATCACAGACACATTTTGAAAACAAAGCTATAGCTTAAAATTGCAGTAATCTTCTATTATATGATAAGTTGTGAAGCGAGCCTTAACTGAACAAAGCAAGTTCGTTAAACATTAGACTAATCAAAAAACTTTCAAGAATTTTTTGGATTCTCTGAAAAACAAAGAAAACGAAGAGTTTCTTTTCAACTAAAAATCCATATATTTTATTTCTTCTGCATTGCAAATTTCCTGCCGCGAATAAAAAGCTGAATTCGAATATGTAACTAGTGGATAAACCGACAGGTGTTTCCGAACTCGCTTGTTGAACAACATCCGTCTCCGGGTTTTCAAAGCTTAGTCGTTAATTCATTCATATCACTATAGCGACACCAAGCAATTAAAAAAAACCGCTATTTTTATTAAATGTCTGATAAACGCAGTTTAAATAAACAATTTAACCGACAATGAAACTCACGAATAACGAGCTTTGCTTCGGGGCGATAAAGTCCCTTGGCATAAAACTCAACGACAGTTTTGTTACCTAAATTGGGTAAAGAACTTGCTTCTATCTATAAAGACCACAGTTCTTCAATACACGCTTTTTTATAACATTAACAAACAGTAAATTTTGCCTAGGCTCATTGCTCTTAATTTTTTGGCGATTTCAACCTCAATTTGTTCTTGATAATTATGTTCTTATTTCTGCGAGCGGTTTTTAATGAAGAAAAAACAAAATAAAACAAGGTAGTGGAAAATGAAACGCCTTGTGCCACACATGTATTGTACGGATGAATTTAGAGGCGAACTACCTTCAATGTTTGTGAAGCAGTCTTTATAGTGAATATTTTTATGTTTTATGCTGTATCGCTAAGTTTTAGTCAATTTTCTGCCGCAAAAACTTTCCTAGTTATCAAGCCTTAGCCTGAGCTTGTTCCTCAATTTTGGCAAATTCGAGCCTCGTTCTTATAAAAAAAAGCGTGTGCTGCATCCAAACCTCACCTCCAAACGCACTACTATAAGATAATTAAGAAAACTAATCTTTGAAAAGAGCTAGGAATTATTAAACATATGAAATTTCGAAGAAGCTATAAAAGTTGAGAAACTCTTATTAGGAGTATAAATATCTGAATCTGAAAATGAGCTTGGCGCAGGTTGTCGAAATGCTAAGTACTATTTCCGACAACAGTGCCTCTCAGGACTACATTAACTCGTTCACACAACAAGGTCTAAAGCTATGAAAACATTACGTGATTTCAAGAGCAAAATTGTTTCACAGATCTCTGAAATTCTCCTATTACGACCTGCTATGAAATTTTTGAACAACAAAGGAAGCTAAGAAAGATGTTCTGAAAATCCATAAATATTTTTTAGAGAACAATCTGTACAGATCTATGTAGTTATGTTCATGTCAGGCTATCAGACAGTAGGACGAAGCCAGATCAAGGGCTGTCAAACCTGGACTGAACGTAATTCTGGAACAAATGGAACGCAAAATTCAAAACCAGAAATTACGAAAACTTTATGCATTTGTTTTACTGGTCATGACAAAAATCTAATTTTGGATTGGTAAGTGAAATCTCAAAACGCAAAAAATCTCAATCCACATGCCGGGTGCTTTAATCCAAACAATCCGAAGTCGATGGTGGATTGTTGGGGTTGGACCACAAAATAAGATTTTAGGGTGAAAGTGAAAAATGGAATCCAGACTTAGAACGATTCCTAATTTAGATTGTAAATCCAGATTTCGATGCAATATGTGCAATACAAAACTTTTAGTCATAACTTCTTAGTCATGACTTTTTTCAGGCTTCTCTATTTCGCAATTTCTTCAATTGCGTTCATAACCACGATGGTCGTATCATAGTGTCACTTCTTAGTTAGATATTTAAAATAATCTACAGGTCCCAGAAGGACGAGTGGAAAATTTTCAGGTTAATTTCTTCATGAACAATTTAATGTCTGAAGTGGCTCTTCACAAAGACACACAAACTGCAGACTCCACCATCGCTTGTGATAACTGCACCTCTGGTGACCCTGCTGTGGTGAGATGTTCTACCTGTTGTTGTTTCTTGTGTGATTTCTGCAGCCAAGGTCATCAGAGAAGCAAGTCAACCTGCAGCCATCAACTTATAACATTGGACGAGTTAAAATCCAGTGGCCCCGCAGCTTTCTCCAGGCGAGCAGTTTGTAAGATTCACGACAATGAACCTTTGAAGCTGTACTGTGAGAGCTGCGAAATAACAATCTGTCGTGATTGTACGATGGTAGATCACAGGTGAGCATATAATATAACTATAAGTATAGTAACTATATATATGTATATATATAGTATTCTATTTGTTTTGTCGCACTTTGTTATAATCTTGTCGCATTTGGTCACAACAGTCGTATTTTGTAATAAACTTGTTGCAGTTTGCCATACCAGTCTCACTTTTTAACAAACCTGCTGAACTTTGTCATACCAGTCGCACCTTGTGGTAAACTTGTCGCACGATGTCATAGCAATGCATTTTGTAAAGAGTTTGTTGCACATTGTAATACCTGTCGCATTTATCATAACAAGTTCTCGCACTTTATTATTATTTTATCGAGGCCCGAAAATTTGGAACTCCCTCCCTACTACAATCACTACTCTGTCCAGCTTTTCTAACTTTAAAAACAAAGTACTTGAATTTTTACTCAAATAATTTAAATATGATTGGCTAAGCCACACACACGCATATCAAGAACAGCTACAATTTATAGCAAGAATAATGACATTTTTTTGCTCTCGTTGCCATGGAAACCAATAAGAGATAACATGACTTTAATTGTTTCAAAAATATTTGGACAATAATTACAAGTGCAAAGTTTTTATATCGAGTTTAAATCGATGGGATGAATATCGTCGAAGAACACAATTTTTACTCTTGGAAATGTTATTTGTAAGGTACGGTTGCCATGCAAACAAACAAATAAGATGCCATGTGACTATACTTAGTTGAAAGTATATTGGACACTTATTAAACATACCAAGTTTCACGTCAATTAGTTGAATACTTTTGAAATTAGAGGCGCTCATGCCTCATGCCTCCGTGTAACGCGTTTTTCTTCATGCCTTCTAGGGTTAAAACATACAATTTGCAGCTTGAACAACGTAAAACTGTGTGTAACTCAACCCAAACCTCGGCATCGTTAGTTTCACTAGATAGTAGATATATAGTACGTAGTCTTATATTCATTTGGCTGCTTTTTGTAGCTAAAACTCTGAAATATCTTGAGCATTACATATAAAAGGCATAACAGTAATATGCATAAACTTAATATCTATGAAATATGTGCAATAATTATTATATAATAAAGTGCAAGTAAGACTGTAAAGTATCCCTATAACGGAAATCTGGATTACAAGACATTTTTGTGCCACCATACTGATTGGACATAGGTCTGCGGGTAAAGTGACAAACGATGACCGAGGTCTTCAAAGTGCTGTGGACCGAGGCTGTAGAATTTTTCACAGCTTTTTTTATCATGCGGACCGACTCTAAGTCAGCAAATACGTTACTCAAATTACTTATATAAACTGGATAAATAAATTAGTTTTAACCAGAACTGTTTTGATTTTTGTAAAATTTTTGTAAATTTACAAAACAATACTAGATACAATACCAACCAAGGGTTCATTAACGTCCCTTTCTTGTTTTTTCGGACGAAAGAGAAAGTCGAGTAAGGGTAACTGACTGCCTGTCTCCTCTCGGCCCAACACAATTCATAGACCTGCGCAGACAGCGACATCTTAGCGACCGCCCACCAAGCCATGGAGGCCAAAATTTACTATTTTTAGAACTCGTGAGAAAATGAGGCCGAGAAACTGTCAGCGATTCCGT
>JAOCNB020107440.1:0-7500 GCA_026546465.2 Palythoa caribaeorum | reverse complement strand
ACGTGGCCGAGCGATTTACAGCGCTGACTCGTAATCCGGACGTTGCCAGTTCGAGTCCTCTGCCCTCTGGTTTAAATAGCCAAATAGCTTTCCAATACCTGAAAAAGTGTTTCCAACAAAATTTTCAAGACTTTCTAAAACCCTTACGAGGCCTGTTGGTTATAGTCTTGCCAGACTAACGGGAGTCATTTATTCTTATTACTTTGTTATTCATTTCCTTAGGTGCTGCATGATTCACGATAAGTGCTATGATCGTATGATAGCGCGCAGAACTTGCGGCTGGTGGCTTACAAGACGCGTGGCTGTGTACTACAAGACGTACAAGAGGCGTTGGTGCACGTATTGTCGTAAGTAAAGCTTGTTTTTCACCAGCAACGTAAACAACGACAGTGCAAGCTTTTTATGTCATCGTGAAAGCAGGTTATCATAAGACTAAGCACGACAGAAGCGGAGAGGGAAGGAACGGAAGGTTTCCTTTTACTTCCGTCTCTGTTTCTGCTTCCGTCGCTTTTGTTCCTCGTGAAAACAAGACGCAACAAAGGCTGAGGCAAATAATCAATTTGCGAGACAATGACAAATCACAATATTTTGCGATTACCAAATCCAATAATTATTTTATCATTCGATCACTGAATTTTTGTGTATGGGAAGCGTTAACTTTTGAGAAAAAAATGTGCTCTGCCTCGTAAAATAAGTCAAGTCGGCTTTTTTCAGTTGTTGAATTCATTGAGAAAATAACGCGGCGCTGCCACTACGCATGAGTAGTGCCACATTTGCAGCCAAACTCCGCCAGACGGTAATGCGCATGAGCAGTCATATTTGTAGGCAGTTATTTGTAGGTCACGTGGTGACCCTTGCGTCAATGAGAAAGAAAGAAAGTTTCCATCGAACGATAAATAAAGTTATTTCGTTCTTATAGAGTGGTTTCAACAGCAGAATAGATATGGAAAGAATGTCAAAGAGTGAGCTCAACAAATGTTTGGAGTATGCGCGCGGCGGCTTGACTCTGGATGAAAAAAATTTTTTTTGAAAGGCATTTTTCTCACTGATTCGCTGGTTGGGTATATGCTAATGTATTATTCACTTCGGTGTCGGTGACAGCCAAGTATATTCACCTCACCTTGTGTATTCACCTATTAAATTTCCAGCCTCGGATATTGCGTTTCTAGCGTTCAGGGCTGGGTTGTTCAAAGGCTGGTTAACTTTAACCCTGGGTAAAGCCAAAATTCAAACAGCAATTTCTTCGTTTTTGAAAGATTTGTGGTTCTTATAAAATCAGTACATTTTAGATTTTTCAAGTAAAAACACTTGCCAATCCCAAATATACAGCTCAAATCAGTCTCCATAAGATTGGAAACAAGAACTTGCGTTAAAAATTTAATCCTTGGTTAGTGCCAACCGCCCTTTGAACGACTGGGCCATGATTGGCTCACTCAATCTCGGTTATCAGCTCATATACCGAACGACCTAATATAAAAACATCAGTTTCTGTGTATTTTGTAAAAGTAAAACATAAGTCAATAGAATCTGACTATAATTTCTAAGAGTCTAATTGTTCAGACTTGAATGAAATTTAATAAAACAATTTTTCCACTCACGTCCTTGTTGAATATGGAGATGGCGCCTCGTTGGCTATCTATCACCTCATGCATATCCAACGCGTGTTCGTGGAATAAATGTTAATCATTAAAACCAAATCACTGAATATTGAGTTTGTTTGGTTCTCCAAATCACAGCAACAAAATACAAAATCAGAGCCGTGTTTACAAGTCTTTAATTCAACTGACAATTCATATCAGAAAACGCAAGATTTCTAGAACTTTTCAGACTTTTAAAGTGAATGACGCGACAGAATAATTTTCAACGGTAAAAGTTAAAGTATTCAGTGCAATTTATTTCCCCATCCTACTTACTTGGCAGTCCTTCGGCAAGCAAGTCCCGAAAATTAGTTAATAATTGAAAGAGTTCAACGAGTACATGAAGTGCTTTTATATGTCGACAGGACAGGAAGGTCGTTTGTTTGTACGAAACCATCGTCTTTTTGTCAATGACAGGAATCGATGCTGCAATGTTCGCCTCTTCAAAACAAACATTTTCAACAATCAAAAACCTAGTTTTCAGTGTATCCAGCAGAGTCTTCGATTCAATTTCGAAAAACAAAGACAAAATACTCGCAATTTGCTAGTGTTGCACACAAGAAACCCAATCTTCAAATTTTGTTTGAATTGCGCGAAACTTTCCACATCTGTCCGTGCGTACGTTACAAAGCCCTCCAAATCACAATTGAGTTTACAATCAGATAAATGACAACTTTCAGTTGAAGTAACAGTTTCAATCAAATATGACTCCCCCCCGTATTTTGGAAGCTGAAAGTACACAAGAAATCCAAACTTTAACTGAACGACTCACTTCATACTTGTGTCGGTTCGTACGTCAAAAAGCCCGCGCAATCCTCAAGCGTGGCTTCTGATAAATGACAACTTTCGCTGGAATAAAAGTTTCAAAAATCATTTTCCATGTATCCAGTGGTTTTGTATTAAATAAAACGATTAGTATATGTAATAGGACTACATGCTGTCCTATTTAGCTGTAAGAACATTTTGCAGGACTCTTTAATTTTACTCTATCTATCTTGTATACCAAATATCAAATAAAGAACTCTAATCTTCTTTGATAAATAGATGTTGTTATAAAAAAGCGTGCACACCGAAATACGTATGATTATATATTAAAAACATTTTAAGAATATTTGAGGCTAAAATCCCCAAAATACTTAAGAACATTCGGCCTCAGCCCAAAAATAAGACGTTCTTATATAAAAAGGAAATAAAAAAACATTTTCCCGTGTTCTCATAGTTATAGAAGCCATAGCCTGAAGGGCGATTATTTCTTGTTCTCCAAAACTTCCACTGATGTTTCTATTACTCAACTGATTAAAACACGTGTTTTCAATTTGTATTTCTCAATAATCACATGATATAGGACCCTAAGCGCGCTCTGATTGGTCAAAAACCTGAGTTTTAGCAGAGTATAACTGAAAACATGGAAAATGCGTGTTTTATTGTTTTTAAGCAGCGCGCGTCGGGTCCTATCTACATTATCAAGCAAATGAAGAAGCCTGAGTCGTATGTTAGACTGTGAAAAAACATTCCGGGTATTTGAACACTCGAAAAATCTTGAAAATACGAGTCGCATTTCCCTCGTGTTCTGAATTGCTCGTCATGTTTTATTACAGTCTAACACACGGTTTATTTCTTAAGGAAACTTTTGGGAAAAATTGTTATGTGAGGCTTCCCTAACTTGAACTCATTAACATTTTTGCCACCCAGTTGTTTCGCGTTTTTTCGGACACCGATGTCTTCTTTGAAATTAAACAGTATGTATACAACCTAATTTTAGATCCTTAACGTCACTTTCTTTACCTTTTTCAGATTTTGTTTTTAATTCCGTTTTATTTTGTTTGTTTTTTCCATATAAAGTTATATGGGAATGAAGCAATATGTAACCGATGACGTTAGCAAAGATTCGTCTATGCGTATACTTTTTTCATTTTACTTTTAAAGCGTCAGTTTGAGACAAAACGTTACAACCTCTCACAGTTTAATTATACGTGCAGTAAGAAGAAGATATAAAATCATGTTTTGATGTAATTTTCCGTCGGTGAGTTTTGTTCACATCTGAAGTTCGACCTCAATAATTCTTACGTTATCTCATAATTCTATAATGAATTTGAACCTTGCTGTTCTTATAAAATTGTTCATTCCATAAAATATAGGTGTTCAGAAAATCGAAGCTAAAGAAGCATAAAACTGTTTTACTTTAGTTATATGTGTCGTCCAACCTTAAAATATTGCCAACGAGTCAGCCCGCGAGGGGAAAACCTCGATGCGGAGAAGGCGGCAAATTATAGAGATGCGTGTACATGTATCTTGTGTTGGCAGAATTATTATCGATTGCAAGGGAATGTAATGTAACAATAGGAAAGACGTGTGAGCCAATCGCAGTGTGAGTTTTTTGTAGTAACATAAGTTAACAATAGCACACACCCACGGATTACGTTTGGGTGATGATTATGCAACTCGGCATTTTGCTAATTTTTTTTTCATGCGCTAAGCTCATTGTGGAAATCAGTAAGTCCAGCTCTGTACACGCTTGTTTTTAAAGGAGCAACTTTACAAGAACAATGAGGCTCAAATTTGCCAAAATTTAAGAACAGTTTAAGAACAAGCTCAAGCTGAGGCTTGATACTAGGAAAATTTTTGTGGTAGAAATTGACTAAAACTTAGCGATACAGCATAAAACATAAAAAGATCCACTGTAAAGACTGCTCAACAAACAATAAAGATAGTTCGTCTCTAAATTCAGCCGTACAACTATGTGTTTCATTTTCCAATACCTTGTTTTGTTTTGTTTTTCTCTTCATTAAAAACCACTCACAGAAATAAGCACATGCAAATTAAGAACAAAGTAAGGCCTGAAATCGCCAAAAAATGAAGAACAATAAGCCTCGGCAAAATTTACTGGTTCTTGTAAAAAAAAACGTGTATTCTTGTCGGAATAAAATTACTTATTTTGGCTACTGAGGAATTTACAGCCAGTCAAAAGATGTTCACGAGCCCCAAGTTATTTAGGGGCTTTTCAAAAAAATTCGAAAACGCCCTTTATAAAAAAACAACAACATGCAGTTACACCCATTTCATTTTTGTCTCAACTCTAAATTTAACCTTTTAAAGCAGGCACTTTACAATCACCTCACTTTTCCTTTCATAACTCATTCGGAATACAATCTATTAAAGAAGTCTATGTCTATAAACGCTTAGCTTTATAAGAACCAGTAAATTTTTCCGAGGCTCATCGTTCTTAATTTTTTGGCGATTTTATCCTCAATTTGTTCTTAACTTGTTCTTACCTCTGTAAACAGTTTTTAATGAAGAAAAAAACTGAAAATGAAAATGAAATGCCTTGCGCCATACGTGTATTTTACGGCTGAATTAGAGGCGACTTACCTTGATTGTTTGTTGATCAGTCTTTACAGTGAATCTTTTTATGTTTTATGCCGTATCGCTGAGTTTCAGTGAATTCTCAACCACAAAAACTTTCCTAGTTATCAAGCCTCAGCTTGAGCTTTTTCTTAAATTGTTTTTAAATGTTGGCAAATTTGTGCCTCGTTGTTTTTATAACTTGTTGCGTGTATGTCAAATTCACTTAAAATACCTTGTTAGAAAAATAGTTACTAATCAAGTAACTACATTTATGGGGAGGATAAAAAGAAAACGACTCTGTAAATCCTTATAATAGTCTCCGGCTAACTTGAATGATTAACGCCGGAGTGTTAATTAATCTTATGCATGGGCTTCATTCTTCGCCTTACAGAACTGTTTCTACTCAGCCGAACCAACGTAGAATTCTCCTTATTTAAAAACGCTTAGTTATATTTTAATATGAACTTAAAAAGGAATGAACTAAAATCAGGTCTTGATATCATTTTCCGAAAGATTTCAGGTCGGGATACGCTTTTCCGCGCCGGAATCAGGAATTTCTTTGTTTGGCTGTCGAAATCATTGTCCGGTAGGTCAACAAATTGCGCATGTGATTTGCACAAGTCAATCAACCGCTTCCCGGTAAAAATCGATTCACTGCATGAATACTGGCAAATAAAATTATTAAAAATTAACTTATTTTATTCTTTGCAGAAAAACTCGCTAATTTACTATATGCTAAGGCTTATTTTTTTCCTTTCGCCTTTGTAACTATTTTTTTTAGAAAAATCCAGATCTTTGCGTTATGAAAGCGACATAAATTTATCAATATAAGAGCGTTCTGGGGATTCCCCCAAATCGCCTATCGCGAATACTGTATGATAATTTGTTCAAATATAGACATGGACTACGACTTGTGACCTTCACATTTTGTAAGAGGATTTCATAAGAACGTGGTTATAGAACTTTATTTTCACCGAACAGAGTTTATCAGTGCCCAAGCTTTCAAGTTTCAGCAACGTCGAAAAGCGTGTTCTTGACTTACAGTTAACAAACCGGCGTCCACAGACAAGGTAAGTTTTTTTTATTGAAATCATCAGTGCTTAATATATTAGCATTAGGACTCTCAGAATGCGGTTAAACTCATCGAGACAAACAAATTCATCGTATTTTCGCGCTGTTACACGGTCTCTGTTCGGGAGCCGACTGAGAAAAAACAGAAGACGATTTGGCTGTATTATTTTAGATCAAGAGTTGTTAAATTATGTTGTTGTAACCTGCGTTTGTCAATCGAACAAATCCGAACAAAAAACAATCGAACTTCAATTGTTCAAATTATTGAGTTCGGCAACTACAGTTTGCTGTAAAATTGATTTCCGAACAAAGTTGAACGCAAAACGATCAAAATGGTTTGGTTATTCGATTTTATTTAACGATTAAGTGTGACGGCAGTTCTCTGCCTTGGTCACTTTCTCCTTTTTAAATGACCACGCGGTGGCGAGACTAGTCCGCCCGATTGTGTTCGATAACCGATCCAATCGGATATTACATCGAACGAATGATATTTGATGCATGGAGTTCGATTACCGAATATTCGATTACCGAACGTTCGATTACTGAACGTTCGATTGACCAAGTTGACCTGTTGTTGAAAACGGAGATAATCAGTTTTTTTAATTCGGCCTAGTTTTCTTATAACACCACGTTTTGACATTGCTTTGGCTTTCTTCTTCAGGCCTTGCGTCGCTGAAAACCATGGCTTCAGAAAACTTTTCGATAGTCAATTTCTGCATGAATATTAAGTGCTTTTCTGTGTGTATTGTGGTCATAGTCTCCATGGACTACAGAAAATTTCTTTTTTTTAGTGTTAGATTCTTGAGTAACAATGTACCTTTTATTGCATCGTATCTCAGGCGGATTGCTAACAGTGATCAAAAATAAAACATCCGATCAGAAATTGTAATTTAGATTATGGGCGCGCACCGAAATTTCTCGAACAAGCGTCGCCCCCGATTTATCGCCTCCTTCGCATAAGCGCCAAACCTGAGACACGACAGGACGCTTATTCGAGTAAGTACCGTAAGTATTTACGGTGGTGAGGAAGATTGTTCGAATCGGGAGTACAAAATCCGGACGCACGGGAAATTTTTAAAAAAAGAAAAATGAAAACAGCTAATCAAAAACTGAATAAAAAGACGATAGAAAAAATGTAGCACAACTATATCGAACTAACAGTAGCATGACAAAAATCTACTTGTTCTTCTTTGATGCTTAACAGTGATAAGTGTAAGATCGACGTTTGCCTTTCTCTACTTATGCTGGTCGGGGGAATCAGCTAGTACCGGTAAAGCAACTCGCGAGAGATGAATCCAACGAGAATGTACTTTTATTCTTCTATGCTTGATGCGTACAGCGTAGTCGTAGTTGTAGTTGTGATTGTGATCGTGAATTGTAATTGTGTACAGAGTTTTTCCTACGTCCTTATTTATAGGCTGATAGTGTTAACACCTATACATAAATT
>JAOCNB020107439.1:0-19169 GCA_026546465.2 Palythoa caribaeorum | reverse complement strand
TAATTTAGTTTTGGCGCCCTTTTTTAATGGATGCTAATTTATGTCAAAAAAACCTGAGAACTCGGGATACCACTACTCGTATATATTCTACTGAAAGCTTTATCATAGAAAGAAGAGTACTATTTAGGGTTTTCTGCCGCGCCACTGAAAAATATAGTATCTAAAGACACGTAGTAAAAATGCGATCATTTTACGTGTGTAAATATCACTTTTCAGCCAATCAGTAATCTTAATTTTTCAAAAATTTCCAAAACAACGCAGAATTACTTCAAAAACAATTTCAAAGTACTTCCGAAAATTTCAAAATATTTCGGAAGATTTCTAAAATGCATAAAAAACGATTTTTAAACATTTCCGAAGCTCTCCGGAAATGGCGAGGATGACTGATAGGAAGCGGTACGGCTTTCTAAGGTAATCAGTCCTCCTCTTTTATAGTGGTTTTATGCTAAACTGTGAGAGAAAAAAAAAGAAAATAGATGTGATAAGATGACAATGTATAAATATATAAGCTTAATCTTAATTACATCCTTGTTCTTATCCTCATCCTCGATCGTCCTCTTTTGAAACTACAGTTATTGAAATTCCTCTTATCTGTGGCTATAATTTATTAAGCCGAATCTAAATATTTTCAGTTTTCAATTTAAGGATGTTTTCTCCGATGTGTCAACACAAACAGAGATCATGGATCTACACGTCAGGTGTAATGGGCCTCAATGTGACTGGGTTGGCGAGCTGAGAGAAGCAGGGGTTAGTAGAGACACAATTATAGATTTTCAAATAAGTTGCTGCACATATTGCAAAAGTAGGAGCAAGAATATGAATCTTGATTAAATTAAACTTAACTTCGAGTAACTAATTTGTAAAAAAATGAATACAGAATAAAATATGATTACATATTCACAACAAGTCCTTTCAAAGTAGCAGCAATAAAGTGGCTGTAGCTGTAGCAATGCTCATATTGAAAGAAAATAATCAAATTTGTTTTTACACACTTGGAGAAATGCACCAATACAGACTGTACCGAGAGACTCCCAAGAGCATACATGAAGAAACATGTTGAGAATGAATGCGAGTGGCGAGTGGTGTCGTGTGACTACTGCAGCATTCTGATTCTAAAACGAGAGGAAGAGGTAGGTCCATATATGGTAATAAACGTGATGTTAATGATAATGTACTACAATGCTTTGTTTGTGCAACTACTATATTTGGTTCGTTCATTTAACGATATTCAGTACATTCATGTCTAATTTTTCATTTTATTTTATTATTAAAAGTGCTTAAAAGTGCTTTGTACTTAAAGTGTCCATATGGGGAAAATTTTCTTTCGAGTTTGATATATCTACAATGAATAGACAAGTATTCTAAAAAAAAATTTGATTACATTTTGGTCACATTTTTGTCACAAAATCGAGCTTTAAAGTTCCCGTGCAAGCCACGCCCAACGAAGATGACCGGAGGTTGCTAAGTATGGGTCCAGAACATGCCGTGACGTCACTTCATGTCATCCTAATCAGAGAATCTAGCTCCCTCTCGCTCTAAACATGAAGTCTTCAAAACCACGAAACTTGGATTTTGCTTTAATAGTTATCAGTATTTAAAATCAGGCATTTTGTAATGATCTTTAATGCAAAATAAAATTTTAAAAAAATACAAATAAAAATGTACTGGGGTAACTCTCTCACACACGTTCCTTTAAGAGAGGCGCTGGTTGAAGATAATTGAACGAAATATACCTTAACTAAATACAATCAAATTTCTTAAAATTATCTACAACCAAAAAGAGGAAGATGTAACACTTAGTATTTAAATTACGTATATGCTTAGAAATTAAGTAGTTCTTTAAAAACTGCGCTTGAAAGTTTGTATATTTTGTGAACTTTTAGTATTGTGCAACCTCCCCCTTCCCCCACCGATCATAACCCTAACACGATCTTCGGTTGAAAAATTAACCAACATTGTAAAGTTGGGCAGATGCAAATTCAACGATAACAATAACAATAAGTGTAATATTTATAAAAATTTAAACACGAAAGGTGATAAACTTGCAAGAGTCGTCTAAGGAAATAAAAGCAAATAAACAGAAGATAATAAAAATAAAAAAAAACAATTTAAAACGCATTGTATGCTTTCGTAATTACTTTGTTTCGGATTCTTCCTCGATTTCTGTTCCCTCTATTGGTATGAAACAATCCGATAGCTTTCGACTAGAATGTAAACATAAGATCACCTTTTTGTTAAATTATACAAAGTGAACAAAATTTTGTATTTTTTTGGTAAAATTGATTTTTCCTGCTTAATTATATATTAAAATTGACAGGAAACGTCTCCCACTTAAAAAAAGATTTTTAAAAAGTCACCCATTTCAAAAGAAAATATAGGAACCTACTTCAGGTACTTGTTAAGTGCCAAATAAATTTTAAAGGTAAAGCTATTATTATCAAAATCACAATTACAAAAAACTGTGGTTGGGAACTGACAATCTAACAGCTCTCGGCAAGACGTTACGGAGAGTGGAACAAATAATATGATGTGTTCACTTGTGGCATAAATTCATCAATTAAAAAGAGTTCAATGCAGTTATAAAGAAGCCAACCAAAGGCCTTTTATAACAGCTGCACACCTGTGACAAAAAGCTCTTTTATTAAGAACAGAAGCCGTTGGCCATTTGGTAGTTACTATAAAGATACAACCACTACATCTCCTGTGTAGCCAAACAGTATCTTATTGCATCCAGGTGGACGTGATACTGATGGACTTTTCCTTGTACATTTCAGATGCGAAATCACGTGAAAAATGTGTGTCCCTTAACAGTTCTTCCCTGTCCATATCAGTCTTCATCTGTTGTAAATAGATAGAGTCGCGTGGAGTCGGATTAGTTCTGCTTCTTACCAAGCAATCAAGCAACTATTAAAACTGACGGATATACATTCTGAGGCTTCCCTTGAGAAAGTCGTCTTGACATTAATTTGAATTTTTTGGTTGTTACAATTTTTGACCACGGGGCAATTACACTTTTTTTTCGTTCCATCGGAGGGTGATACTATCAGTAGTTTAAAACATAAAGTTTCACCAGACGATTTTGTCCTTCGTACTTGAGCTTGTTTTTTTCCAAAAGAGAACTTCATATATTGACCTTGAAAAATAAATTATCGCGTATAACATTTATTGCGATACTCTCTTACGACTTACAGTTTTTTATGATTTGTGCGTAGTACACGTACAGCTGTATCTATACTTCACCAAGTTGACAATACCTAAAATAAATAACTGAAAAAATGATGGCCTTGCAAAACTTTGAATGTACTTTTGGAGAGAAGCTGGCATGAATTTAGATATTCCTGTACTTTTGGCAAATCTTATAGTGAGCAGAAATGTGCTGCAGATCCTTTTCATTTACAGATTTTAATATCAGAGAAACTTAGGCTCCAGTTCATATGCCCGATAACCTTTAACAAAAGAAAATGAAATTTTATCCTTTTACAAATTTCTTTCTTAAAAAATAATATATCAATGCAGTATAGATCTGCAGCTTGGGAAGAACTTTAGAAGAAATATTCTGAATGTCACAAGCTACTTTGTTCTCAGAAGAAAATAACTTCTAAGTACCTATCTGGAATCGAACCCATGACCCTCTGATTACCGGTCAGACGCTCTACCCACTGAGATACAGGAACTCACGTAGGGAACAGGTCACTTAACTTGGTTCTTAGAGATGGAACATCGGGTATAGGTCGTGTTAACTGCTAGGCTCAATATATCAATACGTTGATAAATTAGTAGTTGTACGAAATCAGGAATGTAATAAATAAAGTTCATTCTTACCAATTACAGTTGCCTCTTTGAGTGCTTTCAAACGGTCGTTGTCTTCTACTTCATTGAGCCTCTGACAAATTTTCTCATACTCCTTACTAATTTGACTAATTTTTTCTTCGCATCTTTTCTGGTAGCATCTCAACCAAAAAAGATACAGTCTCCAGCGATCCTCTTTCTTTTCCATTTTCCAAATTTTCCTGAATTTCTCACTGCATTAGAAAAACAAAAAGAACAGAGTAAGACAACTTTAACAACGAAGGAGAAACGTGCGCCACAAATGTTGATAAAATTTTGCTTCCTTGTTAATTTAGAGTTTAGAATATTTGACGTAACAGAAAGAGAACAGCGTTATCGATGAAACATTGAAAACAAAACGTTTGCGCTCTAAAATCCTTTTTATCAACTTGAAATCATCATTCTCCAGAATTTTATCTCTGTTTCTCTCTTCATCTATTACTTAAGTGGGGTCCGTTTGTTGGAGTTTTTAATTGAATCTTCAAACAAAGAACTGATTTATTACTAACGTTTCATCATTAAGTCTCCTTTTTAGTAACAGCTAAACAGAAACCTATTAACAATCACACCTTTTGGCCTCTTTGTCTGTCATTGCATTCAAACATCCACCTTGTGGTATGTTAACGTGAACGTTTCCTGTGAGGTCAGTTGAGTGCACCGATGTGCTTTTTTCACACCCTTGGGTGTTCTCTGCTCCTTTAACAGCCGGTAGAAATTCCTCCATACTTTGGTACAGTTGTCTCTCTTTGACTTCAGCATCTACATCCACAATTATATTTTCTTCAGTTTTGTCTCTGTGAATTTCCCCTTCCCTAATACTCTTGGCAATACGCTGCTTCACTTCTGAAACTGAAAAAAAAAAAACGGATAAGAGAAGCAATGTCATTATTGTTGAGGCGGTTACTGATAAAACGGTAGTTCCCAAATTTGAAGTCACTGAAATGATAGTTGCTTTCGCATTTTATTGACGTCCCGTTAAAATTATTTTGTCTTAAACCCGAGTCCAGATGTCCAAAAACAAAACTGTAGAACGTGCATTAAAAGTTTTGTCTGATTTCAAGAAAGATAATTGCATAATCGGACCATTTTAAAAAAGCGTCGCCAAGTAGACAATTTTATGCCTTGCACTAGAAAGATTGATGTCATAATGTTGCTCTTAAAATGATGAAATATAGGCTGAATTAGTTGCTAGATTAAAAATTAAAATTTTTTAAAACGTTTTCGACCGTTTTTTTCGGTCATTAAAAATGATTTTGATGCCTCTCAAACGTTATATAGAATAAGGAGGTAGACCACTGTGTAACTGCTGTTACTCAGATAGTTAAAGCATTTGGTTAGCATTCTAACCAGGCGTTCGTGTAGTGTAAAGGATGACCAAAGACAGAGACATAACAAAAATTCTTGACACACTTAGAATATATATTACTTTTGAGCAGATCATATTAATTTACCTTGGAATTGCTGGACACCCAGCCATGCCTCAACAACAGATTCCTTCCTGGCCTTGTACTTGTACTCCTCGTAGGCTAACTGGTAAAAGTGATCTCCTGGTATGACACCTTTCAGTTGACTGAGCTGCAAAATTCTTGTTTTACAGCGCTGTAAATTTGCTTTTTCTTTTTCAATTTCTTCTTGGCAACCCCTCATGTCAGACAGCACTTGCGGACGGCTCTCAGAGGTCCTAATTTCGTTAATCAAAGGAAACACTAACATTAACCGTTATTGGTCTATATTTATAGTTGCTTTGTCTGGAATATAGGTTTTTGATTTAGAACTCTTAATATAAGAGCCCATCCTTTCAGTTGTCGAGGTTCTACCCATTTAAAACAGCTTTATTTGAAGAATGGAATCCTGTGCTGAGAAAATGCTTTTGAATAACCAAAGGATATATTATAACACTGAAATACAATTAACAAAGGTTTTATTGTTTAGCTAATGTATTTATTACTAATATCACTGAACATTATTTACAGTAGTTTTTATGGTGCAATGATAGTTGGATAACCAATGCCAAGAACAAAAAACATCAGTTTGAGAATAAGTGATATGATAACGGTAAATTTGCCATTTTAAGTAGGTCCAATTTACCTAGTAAAGAGGTGCAAGTTTAAATCTTTAAGTTTTTCGCTACTACTCTGTCCTCCGACACGTATGATTCCGGATGGCGTGAATTCCAGGACTCCCTCAAGAAACTGATCAAGGGCGTGGTTTGTATAACAGACCATCAACAACGGGGACTTCCCTTCTGCGTCCCAGGCCTCCCTGTTGTCGAGAAGAGCGCGGACAATCTTCAGCCCAACGTACGTTTTACCTGTTAAACATCAAATGCACGTAAAATCAACTGAAAATCTGGTACCTCAGCCCTTTTATTTTGTTAGCATGCATAGCATAACATATCTCTACCCTGGAGTCACTGGGTAACAGCTAAAATATTTCATCATAGTATACCTGTACCCGGAGGTCACTGGATAACAGTTAGATGATATTTCACAATAATATACCTGTTCCTGGAGGACCTTGAATAACGGCAAATTCTTTCGAAAGTGCTGATTGCAGTGCTTCCATTTGAGAGCTGTTTAACGTCTCATGCACTTCGTTTGCAGAAGGCCACGATTCAAAATCCAATACTGACACTTGTTTTGCTTCCTCATAATAGGGCACGCCCAATGCCCCTCTTAGGTCATAAGTAGCCTTCTGGGCGTTCTTTTCTCTCAAGTACAGCGGTGGATCGACGTCGGAGACACAGTTGACAAGATATTTCTGGAAAGGATACGTTTTCTCGTTTATCTCCTGCAAACGGGCCAATACATGACGATAAGACTCAAAATATGCTGGGGATTCAACCATCGACAGTTTTTGGCCAGGACTGACTCTGACCAGCAATTCTTGTCCTTGTATGAAACGGATATCAATAAAGCCTGAAAGTTATGGAGATTTTTGTCACAAAGTATTTAATTTAAATTCTTTATTTTCAGTTCACAATAAAACTGATTCACAAGTGGGGGACATAAAAACTAGCCGCCGTCCCACAAATCCTAATCCATAACTCCTCACACTGACCCAAAATAACAATATCTTTGGGGACTGTCAGATGTTCAAGTGGCGAGTGAAACAGTAATATAATTCTATCCCCTACAATATTGGGCTTAATTTTGTTTTCTGCGAAGTTACTCACCTGTCCCTCCCTGAAACCTAAAGCTAAATCTTAGTCCAATCCTGACTATACCTTTAACCCGAGGAGGGAGGATGGGAAGGGGAGTAGTTGATTTGTGGCCCAAAATCTAGTTTGATTCCGAAATTGAAACAGTTCATAGCTTGAAGCCTGAAGGCTTATATTTTATATGGTAAAAAGTACAGCACACCATACTTAATTACCTTTTCGCAGGTCTTCGTGTTTCCTGTTTGCAACAGTAGCAAAGATAAGATGTCTTTTAAACTTGTCCGATGATAGGCAAAGAAAAGAACCATACATTAGTCGCTTTGAATGCTCCCAAGGGACTCCCTTCAGTTTCGTGATGTCAAAAGATACACGATGTGCAATTCCTGACTTCATGCAAAGAGGCTCTTGAATCTCTACCTAGCAAAAACAAGTTGTGAAAAGGTTACATGATTATTCACTAGAGGTTTTATTAAAAAGTGTCCCTTATGGTAGCTCTACTCAGGATACAGTTATGTAAGGTAAAGATTGAGATACAAGTTGTCTGTTTGTTGACTTACAAGCGCTATAACGCTCTATTTTTATTGTTATAATACTGGAAAATGCTTTGTAGAGGTCCCTATTTTTGATAAGCACACTTCCTGATCTCTCTAAATGCCTGGGATCTCATGCCCCTCACAAAGTTCCTAGCCAATGTGATCACCTGCTTCAAAACGTAGCATTATTCAAATCAACTGGGCCATTACAGTAAAATTTTCATTGTTTTTCTAAAAATGTGTTTCCAGCATATTTTGTACTTTTTCCCCGTTTTGCAGTGCAAAAATATAGGTCATTTATTAATCATGCAACATGCAAAAGAGTACCACTTACTGATAAAATCAGAAATGTTTTTCAAAGCCTGCCAAGGACTACAGTTGTATGATGGAGACACTTCACTTACCTATCTTCTAAATTGGCTATTAGACTAATTGACTAACTAGCTACTAACTTAGTCATAAACTCGCTTGGTAAATAACTGCCTATAAAACTAACTACCAACTAACTTACTAAATAAATAAATGAATGATTAGCAAACTGACTAAATAATAAGGGAATATGACAAATAACTCGTAATAACTAACTACAATTCCTCGATGTTTGAAATATTTCTGAGCAGTACGAATCTACAATCATAAAACTAATAGATTACATTTGTGACCAGTTATTACATTATAATATTAAATACGGCTGTAGGAAATAATAGTGTTTGAAAAACGTAAAACAATGCAAAGAGATGATTGTGTTACTGATATAGTTCAAATACCCATGCAAAATATATTCTTTATAGCTTTCAGCAAATTTTTTAAAGTTCATATAACAAACAAAACAGCAACAGATTGCAAAATAGTTCAACGGTTAGTTTAAATCTAGCTTTTGATATATTGGTCTCGTAAAACTCAATTGAGAATATTGGAGAAATAATGTAGATTTTCCTTTACCTGACGGTATATGTACAGGTCCTGTGACCTCTCGTCTTTTGGAGCGTCAAGCAGAATCTCCTGAATACCAGTCCGCAGTGGCGCTATAAAATCTTCCCTAAGCAACCGAAACTGCACGTCGAGGTAGTCGTCAAGATCGTCATAACTTCTCTCGATTCTGTTTTTACGAAGAAAATTTCCTTTTTTGGAGCGAATCTCTTCTTTAGTTGGGTACACAGCAATTTGGCGGAATTCGAAGTTGTTTGGAGGTTTATCTTCGGTTTCCTCCTTGTCCTTTTTGTCACACTTTCTGTCGCGCTTTATCTTCTCGAGTCTGCTGGTCAACAATGTATCCATTTCTTTATCGATATCACTAGTATTTACAATGATAATTCGTTTTAGCATACCCGAAAACGCATCCAAAGGAAGTTCGAAATACGAGTTGGGAAACCTGGCTAGCCACTCTTTGAAAAATGTACAGACGCTAGAAAGTACAGCCTTGAAATGATGTGTATCTTCTACATCCTCTTGAATCAAATGCAACTGTAAAATATACTGTGGAAGGTGCTTGGAAAGAAAAGTAGACTTCTGAAGTTCTTGTAGAAGCTCGACCACGTTTTGGTTCATTTTAGAACTACACATCTTAGATAAAGCTATGATTAACAAAGGAATCCAGTCTTCCTTCATTTCGTCTGAGTTTATTAACATTTTGTAGCTCTTGCGACAATGTACAAGTCCTTCTACAATTTCAGAGGGATTCGCCTTTGATAGCTGCTGTAATTTTCTGTACCCCAGGATAGGTCCTCTCTTATTTTGGTTTGATCCTCTTCCTAGACAAACAAATCAAATTTCCAATGATTTTCTGACAAAGTGTGGTTCTGGAAGCTGTGATTGATATTCGATACTAAAATTGAGTCTACTGATGTAAACCGAACACAGTACTAGGGAGAAATCATTAAATTAAGACCTCACTTCCTAAATTCGATAACTAGATAACAACGCAAACTTACATAAGCTTATTTGACTAGATTTTGTCAGTCTCTAACTTTAATATTATAATGCAAAGAAGGATTCACTGTCTCACATCCATAAGGTTAAAAGGTTGTAAAGAGTGAAAATCACACTGTTACCTCTTTCATATCGTCGACCTGAAGCGCTCATTGTAATCCACAAATGTAGTTTTCGCTAACACCTTCGTTAAACACAAGCCACGCTTGAATTCTATTCGAATTGAATAAAGGCAATGGAGAAATCGTGTTCCGGGAATTGGGGTTGATTTCGGCGAAACTTTATGTAAATATCCCTTGTTTACTTTCTGATTTGACAGCAACACAATGCAAAATTCTCAGAAAACCGGAACTGGGCACTGCACAGCATTCACTGAAATAGAATACAGTAAGTTATTGATAAAGGAGTAAAAACTATCAAAAGTATCAGCTCTTTGATATTTATTGAAATCAGTAGAAGAAATCTTAAAAAGACTTAGAGAAAATGTATCAAGTAGTAATACAACATTTTGTTTTATTTTGTCGCATTGTATTTGATGAAATGAATTTTCATGGTCTGACGGTTAAACAGCACTAAAGCGAAAAGCAATAATTTTTATCCATATTAGGAAACGAAAATAGAGTTCTTTTGTACATTTTTATATAAATAAATTGCTTAAATAGAAAGAACTTCGTAATCTGTTAATAGGATATGAAGAAATCTTCAATTTCACGAAGCTGTAAGGTCTGATGGAGAAGATAGATACGGAGATTCCGAGAATATATAAGAGTTGATTTCTTAGAATATAATATTTCTGTTTTCCGGAGAAAGTGGATATATACATTTCGTTTGTCGTTTATCCTTGAAATTGTTCGTTTGAAAACGTGATAGTTTGAACAGTGAATTTAAAAACTAAGAGCTGAAAACGATGGTGAATGTTTATTGATATAAGATAAGCAGTGGACTGCAGCTAGCTCCTTATAGCCCGGCGTGTACTCAGAAATATTCATTTCAGTCCAAAGAAACAATTGAGAAAAAAGGTATGTTAGTAAAGGTTCCTTACTATAGTTGCTTTCTTTTTCTTCTTCTTTTCTTATTCGAGACAGTATAAATCCAATTTGAACATAAATTTACATAAATGTTCTTGAGATTTATTTAGCGTTACCAGCTTCTAAACTGGCCACTAGTATTTGAGTTAAAACAGTGCAATGATGCTATATTTTATAATATAATTAAAGATAGAAAATAAGAACAGTTGTTTCGTAAAGCAAAAAGCTCATACAGATTCTAAACATAATGACTAAAAATATTTTGATATCAGTCATCAGTTGCTTGCTATAATTTTATAGATGACTAAGGAAATGTATTACAGCCGTAACCGATATACAGAAGTATTTGCTTCAGTATTTATACCAATATTCCTTTCAAACAAGATGCAACTGCAGATTTCTTATTCCAGTAGTGATTTAAGAATACGTTAAAGTGTTTAAGAAGAGCCTGGAGTCGTGTTCTTTGTGAAGATTCATCAAACTTACAGCAAATCCTTATTTCGTGGCAATGTTGGCCTCTGGAGTCACCTTTCTCCTGTCTATAACTTGTCCCTCTTCAATCCCAATCACTCTTTATGAAACATTGTGGACCATAATATTTCTGGAATAACATTCAGAAATATTAATACCAGCTGATGTTAATTGGCCGATCGAAAAAAATAGTATAAAAGTCTCCTAGTCAGAAACAAAGGAATAGATGGGCACCGTGGCAAGACCTGTACTGTGCTGCAGTGGGCAGGGTTTGGTAAATTATTGATGAGTGACGGATGTCACTTGATGAATTCCAGCTCTTAACAGAAGCCTGAGGAATCATAATCTGCTTGTATTAGACAAAGAATGAAAATGAAAAGTATCAGAAAATCTGCTTTGAATCTCTTTTAGTTGTTTTTCGGTCGAAAATTCAGTTTGAAAGCGCTTTGCAGTTAGAACGTGCAGATGGAATTTCAGAATAGTTGAATTAGAAATAGTAATCAGATATATGCAAATTATCAATCATTTCCGAGTTCCAAGAAGAGCTTTCGGTTTCGAAGAACAGTTAAGGCGTTGGTTCTAGTATCAAATGTGATTTCATAGCGACTTCTTGCTATTTAAATTGTTCATGTAATCTTTGCACCAGAAAGTACGATTAACTTATACATAAAGAAGATGTAGAGCAGAAACCAGAGGCGGTCGATCGCGACAGTGTCGCTTCTCCTGCAGTAGAGAAGTAATAAGGTAAGGCCAGTAAGTTTACAATCACTTAACGTTGGGATTTACTCTAACGACTGGAATGAAAGTAATTCGTGTTCAAGGAGCAATTTAAGCTTTTTAGTTTAAGGAAAATGAGAGAGTATGTGGCGACTACAACTATAGTCGATCACGTCACACCATATCGTCAGAGATACGGAGTCGCACAAGAAGAGAAACTGAAAATGCATAACTAATTATCTACAACGATCGAGGGAAGTAAGAAACAAAACGAAAAAAATGGAGACACATTTGGACAAACTATTACAATCAAGAATTTGGGAGGTGGGGGTGGGAAGGTAATATGTTTACAGCTGAAATCAACGAAAGCATGAGGGAAATGAAATCCGAGTTCGGTCGTAAACGAATGATTAAGCTATTTGATCAAATTACCACATAAAAACCGGTGTTGTAATCATTAAGATTGTTTTAGTCTTTTGGTTTTACACTGAGAAAACGTATGATGTTATTCAGAAAAGCTTAAAAAAGCTACAGCTTAGAAATTGGAGACATTGCCTATAAAAATGATCATAACATTTCATCATACCTAGTCATTTGAGTTAGACTTGAAGACAATAATATATGAAGTCCCATGCATTTTTAAATTACTCTACACGGGATTTTTGGCACGGCTCGGGTATAAAAAGCGGTACATTTACCAAAACCTATGGACGGATGATTCATTTGCGGGTAGGCTTTTGTTTCAATATTGTTGAAATTTGGCACGGTGGATTGATTTACCAATTTTTACCCGAGCCAAATACACCTTTTTGGCACGCATTACCATATACCATTTTTGTCCGAGTCGTGCCAAAAATTCCTTAGCTTGTAATATCTAAAAGCTAACAAAACGTCTAACATTAAGAGATAAGTAATTTAATATTAATGACCACTTTACAATCTTACCTCACGATTTAGTACTGATTAACAAGAGATGTTCAATTATAAACTGGACATGATCATGACTATCATATGACAACGATGTGACTGCTAAAACGAAAACTTGCGGGTTGTCCTTACAGACAGAACTCGGTTTCAAAACTGGAGCTAAATATGGCTGAAAATATTTTGTAACAACACTGTGAGTGCCAAGACAAGCCTTGTGTATTGTTCTTTTAGACGGCATTGAGGATCGTGTGAGTAGCATAACTTAAGTGAGTCGGTTTATCAGGTATTTTTTTAGTGCTGGTAATGTTTAAGATTCCAATAAAATGTGGGATAAATCACACGCGAATTGGAGGATGAAAACTACCAGGTGTCCACAGTGACAAGCTTTCTGCTTTTGGACATATTTAAGAGAAAGAAAGCTATCGTTTCGCAGATTCTAATGAATTTGTTACAGAGACAGTTAAAAGTTTTAGTCTAAAATATGTGAATTATAAAATTTATTGAAATGTTATTTAAATATTTTCTGTGCAGCTAATTGAAGAGTAGGATTCTAGATGTCCAAAGATCAGCATCAAAAACAAAGGAACAAATCACACAGCAAGGCAGCTGCTGCAGCCTCAAAGGATGTGGATGATGAGACAAATACGGAACAGGATGATAAGAAGGAAAAACGAGGTAAATAATCAACTCAATCTACGTTTTTCATAGACCACAAGGCTTAAAAATCTTGAATAATTTTGAAGTATTAGGAAGTTATATCTTAGGGATTTCTTGCCATATGAAGATCCAGAATTTATATTGTCAGATTTTCTGTATATCAGGCGGGTGGTCTTGCTACAACACAAGGCAACGTAGAGTCAGGTCAGATGATTGTAAACCGAGGAAGCAGTCCGGAGGTACTTACAACCAGCAAGCAGCAGAGGAGCAGCCTAAAGCGAAGAAGAAAGGTAATCAGCGCCAGTACCGGTCAGCGGTACTCGGTTGTTATTGTGACCAGCGGTAATCCACTGGTCGTTCCGCCATCTTTGATTTCCTTGCGAGTTGTTGTGTTTTCGCTGTGAGTCATTGTAGCCTTATTATACCGAAGCGTGTGTGTATGTTTACTCTACTAAACTGGCGCAGAATCAGGAATCCGGTACACACATGCGCAGTGCGTTCAACGAAGACGTTTAAACCCAAACGTTTATAGAAGTTTGTGCGCAAAATATTTTTCTCTTTCTTTTTTTAACTTTTTAACTCAATCTACGTTTTGCAAAATGCTTTAGATATAAAGCACTTACTTTTGGCTTTGAGTGTTTTACCGAATAAGTAATGGATACGAAATTTCAACCTTTTCGCTTAAGTAAGAGGAATATTTCTTTCCACTAACAGTTTTGTGCAAAGGCTTTTGGGTAGACAGCACACAAAATGTTTGACAATAATAGTAATTTAACACATCTCAAACGTACTTATGGGTTTTATACTAAACGTTTACAGTGGAGAAGCCAAACAATCTGTGTATATTTCCATAATAGAGTAAAATGAGCAGAGAAAGCATGCTTGAAGGTTACTGGTGGTATTTTACAATAAAAGCCCTGTAGACGTTGCAGCCCCACTGAGGTGCGCAATTCGACAATAAATGAGAACAGAATAAAATGATGCTTTCTTAAACTATAATGATAATTATTGTTTTGTTCATGAAAACTACAAAGATGTCTTCTCAGCAGTATTAGTTTTATTATATTCAAATTTCAAGTGCAAAAGAAATTTCCAGGAATTTTATTATTCAAAAATATAGCAGAAGCACAAATTACTGGTAATTCTTTCCACCTGAGATCTATCTGGAGTTGTAAACTTTTTTTAGAATCACAAACATTTAAAGTGGTTCATTATACTTTGTGCACAACACTATTTTTACACTTTCCTTACTAAAAGCTCTTGAACTTTTTTATGATGTCGTGAAATTACTTTTTGCTACTGCCACCTGCTTGTCTTTCGTGGTTCATAACGTAGTACTTTGATTGTTTGTAGTGACGGCATGGGAATCGTGTAATAACAAAGGCAGAGATGGTATTAGACGCTCAAAGTGGATAGGGGCACAAAGAGAGCAGTCTACCCTCGGTAAAATCTTCACTTTACCTAATGATTATGGTGATGACGTTAGATTAGAGGAAAAAAGGAAAAATTCGTCAAATGACGTAGAGTAACTCTTTTGATCTCAAAAAACAACTGAAACAAATTACTAGACGTTTTGGTATTATTGTGAGAGACGTTATGATATAATCTTCGCGTTTATAAATGCAAATTAAGTAGTTGCGAAAGAGAAGCCTGAAAAAATAAAATCAGGTTTCAACGGGATCCGAACCCACGACCATCACGATACCGGTGCAGTACTCTAACCAACTGTGCTATAAAGCCACATTCCTCGGTAGCAGGTTGATTCTAGTGAATCCATCTATGCCTCTTAAAGTTGAACAACAAATATTGTGACGGATTTTGTGCTGCGGTTATAAGCATTGACGTTAGGTTAGGATCTTCGCGGTTCGAATCCCGTTGAAGCCTAAATTTTTTCAGGCTTCTCATGCGTTCAGTATAACCACGGAGACCATATCATAATGTAGAGATTTTATTGGGTTTATATTACGGCGTCGTGATCGGCCACCAGCCTCAAGATTCCGGTTTCCGCCAAAATTAACTCAAATCTCCTTCATTGCTTTGCCAGTTTCCCGTCCAAGGGGAGTCAATCATTCTCTACCGTTCAACACTAATGAAAAGAAACTGGAGACGATTAAACAATGTCTCCAGTTAGCCACTTAGACTCGTAAAAGATTTAGGCTTTAGCTAACTTATCATTTTTTAGCTTACTAAATCGTTCACTTTTGCTGCAAATTTTTCGAACTGCAACGTCCATAAGAAAATAAGGAAAATAGCTGGATTATTACAAATACTATGCTAAAATTTGCATTAACTAAAATAACTGTTTTTTTATTTGAACTGACTTAATCTTCTTTGAATGCCCGTCTTTTACTGTGTCTTTTTTGCAGACATTTTCTGAACTAAAAGCTGTTAGGAATTTTGAGTTAATTTAAAGGAACAGCAACTGAAAAAAATTTAGCGAAGAAAAATTGAATTATTTGTTTTAATTACAACGAGCTTCCCGACAAGAAATATGCTCGTGTGTAGCGGGCAAAACTGTTTTTCAGATAGGCAACTATGACTCGTATTTAACAAACGGATTTAAAGTTCGTTGCTCTCTTATTCATATTCATATATTTTAGTTTGAGATCGTAATGTAGTGTGAGTAGTCATAAAATGATTTCCCATTTAATGCCTCTTTATAGCACCCTCTAGATCATACCATGGAAAGAACGACAAAAGTAGCGAAACGCCTCATAAAAGAGCTGAAAATAATACAACAAAAGCTTCTAAGAACCTAAAACAGAAGGAGTTTAGAGCAAGCAACAGCAAGAAACGAGGGAAGAACTCAAAACAAACAACCACCTTTCATGGCGACGGAGGAGAAAGGAAAGAGGCAATGAAGAGGAATGCTATAGCTAAGGAAGATAATTTTGATCTAACAAAAAACTTCCTTAGTTGTCTGGATGGCCTGACTATTACTGAAACCTTCAAACGACTGAAAAAAAGGCTGCCTGGGCTTGAACGCCTGCTTAACAATGAAAGTGAAAAACTAGAAGTGGAGGAATTTATAAGACAAATGCTTCATGTGATAGCAACATGTTGTCAGGTATCTTCATCGGAGAACCTTAACCCGCTACTAGAAGTTCTCAAGAAATCTTTGTTTTTCTCAAAGCATATCACAGACTGCCTGCAACTCATTCAGTCCAATGATCCGAAGATAACAGAAACTGAGCAAATCGGGGCAATTGATGAAATGATAAGTATTTTCTCTGTTTATCTGCGGCATTTCCCGAGTTCCTATTCCGATGTCCCTCTTGAAATGGTACAGAGAACAGTAGAAATTACGCGTCTCCAGGAAAAAAGTCAGCTGATGGAAAAACTTGCAGGGCTACAATCCGAAAGAGATGAAATAATCAAAGCCGAAAGAAAGCGCTTAACAAGGCCAGTTCAAAGTTGCTATAAAGGGCAAAAGAAACCCCCGGACAATTATCGAGAAATCCAAATATGCCCAACGATTAAGGAACTGCATTCTAATGAAAAACCATTTCTTCGAAAAAACATCAAAAAGGGTTGCTATGAAGACGCGGAACATTATCTAGATGTTCAGTTTCGTCTTTACAGAGAAGATTTCATTGCACCTCTTCGGGAAGGAATACAAGAAGTTATTAACAAAGTCCCAAGGAAAGAAAGAAACCTAAACATCAAACTTTATCACAATGTACGCATTGTTGGTAAAGAGTTCACAAAATCTGGCATTGTGCATAAAGTAAGTTTTGATTCCACCAGATTACGTTTTACAAACTGGAATTCTTCCAAGAGGTTGATATTTGGATCCTTTCTTTGCTTATCAAAAGATGACTTCAAGACAATAATGTTTGCTACAGTCGCAAATCGTGACCCAGAAGAACTAAAGAAGGGACAATTTGACATCCATTTCGTCGAGGGCGAAGAAGTGATTGGAATTGAGAAGCGTAAGGAATGTTACAGTATCGCAGAGTCTCCGGCTTACTTTGAAGCCTATCGTCATGTCCTAGTTGGTTTACAGGGACTGACGGAAGATAACCTTCCCTTCAAGGAGTACCTTGTTCAGTGTTCTCCTGAAGTTGACTCTCCTTTGTATCTTCGACAGTTTGAGGAACAAGAGCCTGTTAAGTATAACCTGAGCAGAGTTTTTGATAAACCGTCAATAGCAGCCTTAGAAGTTCTTTCAAGACACGAATGGCCCAAGACAGAAACACTTCCTCTAAACGATTCCCAATTGGAAGCTTTTCATACGGCTATTTCGAAGGAATTTACAGTAATTCAAGGCCCTCCGGGAACTGGTAAAACGTATGTTGGATTGAAAATTGTCCAGGCACTTCTAGAAAACCGCCACGTTTGGGACCCGCAGCTGCAATCACCCATGCTCATGGTATGCTTTACTAACCATGCGCTCGATCAATTTCTAGAAGGCGTTAAAGAATTTCTTCCCAATGGAATAATTAGAGTTGGTGGTAGATGCAAAAGTGATAAACTTCGGGGGTTCAATATAAGAGATTTCGTTCACTACGACATACGAAGAAACAATATTTATATGCAAATGAAAGAAGGGGAACTTTATATGGGGCAAGCTAAGAAATGTTCAGAGTACCCCAATGATTACGATGTGACGTTTGAAGAGTTGGAAGAGGTGATTGAAGATCGTTTTCTAAGTCAGTTATACTATCATTCGAATTTGAATTTACTGGAAGAAAGGACACCACCCGGACTATTGCAGGCATGGAAAATGAACAAGTTTCCAGTCAGTGAAACACAAGGAAGAAACAAAAATGCTAAAAAAGTGTTTCCGAAAAGCAAACAAACGTCCGAAGTGAATCAATATTATTCAGATATAGAAGGGGCTTACAAGTCGAAATCAGAAGAGGCAACAGGACAACAAGAATTAGAAGAACCTGCGCTGGAACAACAAGGCCGATTTTTAAGTGAAACATGTGTTTTAAACACAGATAGTAGTGCTACACAAAACAGCGAAACCTCATTTGGCAAGGATGAAAGCGAATTAGAGGAGAATGAGGTCGAAATTGAAATGTTATGGAACCAAGAAGACAAATCTCAAGACGTGCAAAAACAGCCACTGAAGTCTGATTTTGGAAATATTTCAAAAAGGAATGCTTCTGAAAAAGAAGAGTTTCCTAACCATGACATTGATGAAAGTCAAATTTATGTTGATGAAGAAACATGTCGTTCAGCAGATGATAGCAATAATAACAAAGAAGGGAAAAATGAAAATCAGACAAAAGAAGACAATAACAACGGCCTAGATCTTGAAGATCACAACTGCATGACTTCAGATAACGATGAAAAACTAAGTGAAGAAAACAACGAAACGATTGCCATTGAACAGGAAGCCGATATCATTCAGAGTCATAGGTATCAAGCAGGAGAAGAAGATATGTTCTCTCCCATTAGAAACGTTCCTGCAGCCTCAGTAGGGCGTGATAAAAACGTTTTTAATGCTGAAGAAAACGACAGCACCTGGTCCTGCAAACAAAAGCATCAGCGGAAAAAGAAACCTTCAAAAGTTAAAATTTGCAAAGAAGATCACGTTCGAGTAAACAAAGTGCTGTTGCAAGAAACCAGTTTCAATCAGAACGAAGTGGAAAAAATTGGAGACATGTGGCAACTGAAAGGGAGCGAAAGGATTCGTCTTTACCTGCACTGGATGGACTGCTTCCGCGAAAGGTGGAAATGGAGGCTGGAGCGAGCCGAGGAGACATACAATACTCTGTGTATGTACTTAGCAAAACTTAAAAACGAAGAAGATGAAAGGGTTTTGCGCCGCCGTGCCACAGTTATTGGTATGACGACTTCATGTGCTGCAAGATATCATAACGTCCTTCAGCAGGTGCGCCCCAAGATTGTTGTTATCGAGGAAGCCGCTGAGGTGCTGGAGGCTCACATTCTTACATCACTTACTCA
>JAOCNB020107365.1:0-11291 GCA_026546465.2 Palythoa caribaeorum | reverse complement strand
CACGCGCAAAGTGGACTGTGTGTTGTGTTCTTTGTTTATGCTTGTTGCACGCATGTTCACACTGGTGAAACAAACGAAATAAGCACAAACACAGGAGTAAGGAAAATGTTTCTTTTTCTTGTGATTGTGCTTATTTCACAAGTGCGAACCAGGGTTAAGTGCTTTGAAAGTATGAACTATGTCTGTAAAGATGGTGCATCTAAGATTTTCAGCTGTGTGCCCAAAAGTTTGGCGATACGGCTACAAATGAAAAGCTCGTCGCACAAGTGCGCCTGGAAATAATGACGAACTTCAATAGGAAAGTTTCTTCTTTGATCACGGAATTTCTGTACACTCACCATGAAGTTTTTGTACAAGATTCTCACAAACAGTTTTGATACGTGCTTCATCCAGTCCCTTTGTACAAACACAATCCACTGGTAATGGTTCACTGCACCAGACGGGTAGGTTACCAAGCTCCTCGATCATCAATGACGTCAGATGTAATTCGCTTCTTGTATCTAGATCCAGTGCTAGGGCGAGAGAGAATTCCTCACGGCACACTTTGGAGTTGAGATACGGGGCCGATAATAGTGCAACGAATCCCCTGGACGATTCTGTTGTGAGGAGAGCAAAACAAACCAGGATTTTACTAACGTATTCCGTGATTTTGCACCGCTGATTTCTTATTAAATCTCGCACATTCCAAGATGAACTTAAGAGCAAATACTTTCAATATTTTCATCACGATCAACGTTATCATTATCATCATCATCATCGTCAACATCATCACCATCATCATCATTATCGTAATCACCATCAACATCAACATCATCATCATCATCATCATCATCATAACCATCATCATCATTATCATCATCAACATCAACATCAGCATCAATATTATCATCATCATCATCATCATCATCATCACCATCAACATCATCATCATCATCACCATCACCACCAACACCAACACCATCACCATCACCATCACCATCATCATCACCATCAACATCATCATCACCATCACCACCAACACCAACACCAACACCATCACCATCATCATCATCATCATCACCATCACCATCAACATCATCATCATCATCACCCTTTACTCCGGAATGAAACATAAGCCGTCAACAATGCGCTTCCATGGGAAACGATTTTCATATCTCTTGCAAGATGTTAAATGCTATTGTGGCATTTCCTATTCTGGGTTTGACGTCCTCATCAGCTCCTCGAGTAGTGCTGACAATACTGCCCAGGTATGTAAAGAATGAAACATCCTCAATGACTCCCTTCTGCAACATTTTGGGATTAATACATTGCCATGGACTTCGTTTTATCCTTGCTTACAGAAAGGCCGAGCTTTGCTGCTGATCCCTCTAACTTGTATTTGATGGTAATTATGGGTAAGTATAAAGCAATATCATCGGCAACGTCCAACTTATCCAACTACTTTCACATCGTCCACTGAATTCGATTTCTCTTTCCTTCGGTACTTTCTTTCATAGTCCAATCCACTGCTAGTAAATACAAGAAGGGGGAAACAAGCAGCCTTGTCTTGCCCCGGTCTTGACTTCAATCTTGTCTGTTAAGGTGCCCTCGTGTAATACTTTGCAAGACATTCCATCATAGGTGTTCTTAATAATTACGATAAATTTCTCTGGAATACTATAATGCTGCATTAGCTTCCTTAGGGATTCCCGATCGAGGCTGTCAAATGCCTTTGCAAAGTCAATAAAATTTATATACAAAAACGAAAGAATTTCACTCCAGCGATTGCCCTATGATAATTCTCAGTGTCGCAATTTGGTCTATACATGATCTTTCTTGTTGAAAGCTAGCTTTTTGATCCCTCGGCTTTCTGGTTTGGACTGCCGTCAATCAAATCGTTGGTTGCTTGTTTGTAATTTAGTATGTCCGTGCCAGTCTTGATTCACCTGTGTTTCTTCAAAAGAAGAAACTGGGGTAATCGTCGATGGTTTTTATGATACGTAGGGGAAGGTTAAAACCAAAACGTTGCAACTTGCTGCAAAGGAGATGTTACACACTGTAACGATCAAAGCAGTTGCTACAATCGTGCAAAATGCTTTCTGCAACAATAGACCTTACTCGATGGCAATGTTTTCCCAAAACAGTCCTCTAGCGAAAGAAAGTTCTTTTTTCAGATGCAGTAATAAAAAAGAGCAAAAACCATTAACGAGCCTAAGTGGCCCACTGGAGCAGGTTCTTATCTCCGGTTTTTGTAGCGTTAAGCGGATGAGAGCATATTAAGTAAGCTTCGTCCCTCTTATCATTCAAGACTGCACTTAAACTTGCCGTTGTGCTGTCATCTGATTCATGAACAGTAGTGTTTAGTTTGATAGAGTTTATACTATTTATGTTTTTACTTTCAGGCGTATTTTAGCTTTAATGTAAGCAAAATGAGATTTTTAAATGCGCCTTTCAAGCACCTTACTATTACCATCATAATCATCATCATCATCATCACCTTCTTCTTCATCATCACTATCATCATCGTTATCACTATCACTATCACTATCATTACCATTATTATGAGAATTATTGAGTATCATTACCATTATTATGAGAATTATTGAGTATCATTACCATTATTATGAGAATTATTGAGTCTCCCTGGACGGGACACTAATCCATCGCTGGTTAGCCCCCAGCAGAGGCTGGTATCACTTTACCGACCTCAGGAAGATAGAAAGCCGAGTCAACTTTGACGGAAAAGGTCACACAGATGTTCAACACTCTGCTAAGCCGGGAAGTAAACAGAGGTCTTACTACTATGCCAACCACACTGCCGTCAGTAAAGAAAAAGACACGAAAGAATGTTTGGTTTGAACAGAAACCCTTATTTCACAAGAGGACTGTATTGGGAAAACATTGCAGCCATTGACTAAAGTCTCTTTGTGAAGCAAGTCTAGCAACAATTTTTCACCATTGCAGGGGGTGTTACACGCTGCAGTGGTTCATGGTAACCGTTAAAGTTATGCAGCAATGAAAAACGGTGGTAGTGGCTTAAATGTTCTTGTTAAAATTTGAAAAATGATATAACTGGAAGACTATTTCATCGGTCTCAATTTGTTTTTGTTTTTCTAAAGCTTTTTCTGAATATTCAACACTACAGATTGAAAGACCAACTATGACGAATATGATAATGAGGCAAAAATGTAAACATCCACGCGCTAACTGTTCTTGGCCATACTTACTAACCAATCAGCAAACAAAACCATGAAATTCCGTTACCGCTTCCCACGACGAGGACGTAGGGATGGATTTTGAGAAGCATAGTAAAAAATAGTAATGACAATTAAATATTTAACTGTACTTATATGAAATTTAAATTAGGCTGATCAATGAAAGAAAACGATCACCTTACATTTCCATATCAGTAATTTATGACTCGAAAAAAAAATTTCCTCATCAAACCAGCATTCTGTTATTTCCTCATCAAACTAACATTCTGTTATTTCCTCATCAAACAACCATTCTGTTATTTCCTCATCAAACCAGAATTCTGTTATTTCCTCATCAAACAACCATTCTGTTATTTCCTAATCAAACTAACATTCTGTTATTTCCTCATCAAACTAACATTCTGTTATTTCCTAATCAAACTACCATTCTGTTATTTCCTAATCAAACTAACATTCTGTTATTTCATTGCAAGAATCTAAGTAGGTGGCAAAAGTTTATTTCTAGGCGGTAGGAGACAATTCCCGCCAAAGAGATGAAACAACTATATGTACCTCTTACAATCAAAATGCATTTTCCTCCTTCTTGGAGCAAAAATAAAAGTGTTTTACTGAACACAAGCATCTCTAAATTCTGCTTTTCCATTTTTCAGTTCATGCAACCACTTTGCACCTTTGGTAAATCGCACGGATATATTCGAACGAACATAATCTTAACTTACAAAGTACTTGGGGATTTCAGGAGGAGTAAACGTCAGCCGGCACTTATTAAAATCCTGCAGTCAAACCTTTTTTACACACAAACTCAGAAGGAGTCCTCTTCCTAAAAATAAATTGAAAGCCACTGCACTATTATTAAAAAAATTTCAAAACATCAGAACCATTATATTAAAGTCTCGACATCACAATCACAAGCGACCCAATGAAATTTGCAAAACGGACTTGCAAAGCGCTGATTGGGGTTTAACGAAAAAAAAGAAAAATCAAAGCACGAATCAATCCGTATAATCAATTGAATATTGTGATCTAAACGATTTCTTTTGTGGCCTCGGACCTACGCCAACAACTCAACTCAAGCTCATTACGGCTAAACTTGAAGCTGCTAAAATTTTCGCCAGAGAACATTTTTTTCGAAAAAAAAAAATTAAAAGTTAATATCCAGAACATATAAAATAATAAATTGTTGTTTATGGTATTGTTTAAATGGACAGCAAGAACCGCCCGAAAACAGTTCCAAAATAAACGCAATCGAATTAGCTGAACGTTTTTTCTTTGATTTGAAACGCTCCGAATTATAGTTTGCCACGGTAACAACAGCAGTTCTAGAACTGTTCTGCAGAAAAACCTCTGCATCATGGTTTCACTTTTTTACGAGGCTCTATGACCGTCATGTTTTTTACCATGGCATAAAGCAAACTAAGTTATTAAAAAAATTGATTGGGCCGCGGTAATTTACATAATAACAAATGCTCTAGGGCAGATTACTTACAGAATTTTATATAATGGTTTGTGCATTACTAGAGAGGGAAACTTTTATGTGTCTTCTGATTCCTTATTTTCTCTCTCTGATAATGAACAACTTGCTCGAAATTGATGTATGTACATACCTACATAATTAAGTAGCGCATTTCATGCCCATGGCTTAAAGGCCGTGTTACACGAGTCAACTTGCAATGACGATTTCCCGCGCAACACCGTATCGTGGAAAATTGTTCCCCGTGTAACAGGTCACCGGGGACGACTTTCTGCGCAACACTGAGTTCGCAAAACATGTTAGGAGTTTTTGAATTGGTTTCAAAAACTCGCGATACAACACGCAATATTGTTGCGCAAAAAATCGTCGTTGCAAGTTGACCCGTGTAACGCGGCCTTTATGGATAATAATAATAATAATGATAATAGCATCTACAAGTCAGTGGTATCCACAATTACCTTCACAAACAGGGTATCATCACGCACATAGGCGTGTTTATCCAGGTCTTCCTGGGGGAAAAACAGGGGGCACCCTGACGCTATATTCATCTCCCTCTGAGGCCTTCGGAATGAGGAGCTGTTTGGATCAGGCCTAAATGCGTCGATTACGTGCTCAAGATTATCTTGGTCCAATATCATGAGGGTCACCTTCTGTCTGAATGGCCAGCGAAGTAATGCATCATACTGTCCTCGCATGACCACGAAGAACAAAGAGATGTGGGTGCCTTTCCCCATTCCATCACCATTAAGGTAGATCCTGGCACACATCTTGTATCCATGACGACTGGTATAAAAGGCCGGACTGTAGAACGAAGTCTGTGACCCTGATCGAGCATCGTTCCTTCTTCGGGCAAAATCTGTTACTTTGAACAACAGAATACCATCGTAACTGCTGACTTCTTGTTGTCTAATGTAATCTTCCAGATCAGCTAGTGCAACGTTTCTTAGGGCAATCATGTGATCCTGCGATTCTACTCTCCTTTCCAATCGTCTGATAGTTTCTTGTGAAAGCTCTAACTGACGCTGTAGATAACTATTTTGATGTCTTGCATCTTCGACATTTCGACCATTTTCAACTAGTAAAATCTCGTGGTCGGCCACTTTGTTTTCAACGTTTACTAGCCTTCTGGTGAGTTCTCCCTGTGACGTTCGTCCGGATTCTCCGCCACATGCAGAGCTAGACTGAGAAGTTCCTTCTCTCGGAGAGTGTCCTAAGGAAACGGTCCTTCTCTCGACACTTGTAATTCGCTCGCTTTGTTCCCTCAATCTTTGCCTCAGATCTTTGTTCTCCTCTACAACACTGTCCACACGACTTAACAGATTTCTTACAGTGCTCTCTGAATCACTGATGAAGGTTGCAGCAGCCGATGCTGTTGCTCCCATGGCGGAGGCCATAGCTCCTGATGCAGCTCCAACACCACCCGCCATTAGGTTTCTTATATCGTCACTGAGTTTTAACACCATTGCCAATAACAAAGTGAGATGGGATACATTTGCTTCTTTTAAATGTTTTTTCTTTTCATCTGGATTCATATTCTAAAGGGGAAATAAGGTATATCAATGTTTATTTTAGAAACAAGGACTACATTGGATAGTTCATCATTGCTGTTGTTAAAGATTTGCTTGACTGAGTAGTTTTCCTACTATGCTGTGTAGCTAAATAAATATTTCTATTGACTAAAAAGCCAAGCTATAAAACAGTTTCGAGCAAATGAGGGAATAATTGAGACTTCCTATATTGAAGTTTGGATCTTGCTTACAAAGTTAGAAGAAAAACGCTCCTCAACTCAAAAAAATTCCGAATCAATCAGTAGGAACTTAATTAGTAACTCAGTTACCGATTTGAGTCTCTGTGGTTCAGTGGGTGGAGCATCTGAACAACAATCAGAGGATCATGGGTTAGATTCCCTTCAATGACTCAAAAAATTTTCTGAGTTTTAAACTTGAGAGCAAGTGTCCTTCTTAGTTGTATAAATCTTCAGCTTGTAAATAACTATGGAAGAAATGTTCGTGTTGACACAAGCTTCTTTTTGAGTCCCTAACGGGAATCAAATCCATGACCCTCTGATTACCGGTCAGACGCTCTTACCACTGAGCTACTGGAACTCACGTAGGGAAGGGGTCACTTAACTTGGTTCTTATAGATGCAACATTGGATATATGTCCTGTTAACTGCTAGGCTCAATACATCCATACGCTTTTAAATTAGTAGTTATGCCTACACGAACATTTCTTCATAGTTATTTCCAAGAAAAATTTATACAACTACTAATTTATCAACGTTAGTGGTGGGAATCGGTTGAGATTTCACAATCGATCATTGGTAATAATCGGATTGCCCCAAACGATCAATCATCGATTATAATCGGAAAAACAGTGAACTTGTGATTTATGTTTTGGTTCAGTTGTTTACGAAATACAAAGCAACTTAGCATGCCACATCTTTCAAATAAACGTTGTGTTTTTGAAGTGACAACAACACAGCGCGCAGGGTACGCACAGGTAAACACATTATATCTGCTGTTATGACTTTGAAGTTAGGAGTCTACGAAAAACGACAACTCACACCAAGATATCAATCAAACATTTATTGATTTTAAGACTTTTATTTGTCCCCAAAAAATTTTAATTTTTCCACGATAATCGATTATGAAAAAAGCATGATCGATTATCGCATCGCTTTAACTTTTCGATCAACTTTCGATTATAATCGATCATCGGCCCACCACTAATGTATGGATGGTGTTGTGGGGCTGAGAGCCTAGACGGCAGCACAGCTCCTTCGGTCTGACCTCGATGAGCTGCGTCCTTGGCAATTCAGTCTCTGGCTGCGATTAGCGATTAGCAAGCTACCCCTTTACCCCTTTTGTTGAGGGAGGAAGGATGAGAGGGGGATATTATTAGAGGGGAAGTGGAGGGGGGAGGGGGATTACAGTATTAGAGCGTTTATGGTAACCCACTTGCTATGGGCGACTTGGTGTTTTGGTCTCAAAATTTGTTGGGGAGTTACATAAGATCACACTTTCATTTATACCTACAAGAACTGGTAAAGTCTTGAACATGGCGGTACCAACTTTATGTGCTTCTGCTAGCTCTCGCAACATCTATATTCGAGGGGTCTTTCAATAGAAACATCGCTATAATTCGATTCTTTTTCACAGAAAACATTAACAACTCAAACACACATTACTTATTCTCGGAGAGAATTTTTTAGCTACATGTATCATTAATTTTGAACGTTAGTTCATAATGGTTAACTAGATATCACACTGTGCGTCATGCACCTATTTCAAAAGGAGGCTAACCGACATTATTTCTGTACTCATAATAAAAATGTTCACAATATTTACTAAGTACAGTACAATACATTCTTAAATAAGTTAATACAACTATATTGTCGTTAGAGTAATGGCGGCGTGGTTGGCGCCGTGATAACATCTCTACCTTGTGACCACAAGGTCCCAGTTTCAAACCCCGACTCAGCCAGGAGCCGGTTGAACATTTGTGTGACCTTTGTTTCCGCCAAAGTTGACTCAGCTTTCCATCCTTTCGAGGTCGATAAAATGAGTACCAGCTTCTGCTGGGGGCTAACCTGCGATGGATTAGTGTCCCATCCAGGGGGAGTCAATGACTCTCATCTGCTTAACAAGTTATAGAAACCGGAGATAAGCGCCGGCTCCAATGGGCCACTTAGGCTCGTAAAAGGATTTAGCTTATTGTCATTAGAACTGCGAAAGGGTTAATATTCCTGATGAAGTTGCTTTTTTTGTATGTGTAGGTGAAGAGAATTATATTGGTCTCTATGGTGCATCAATCGATTACAATGTCAGACTTGACAAAAACACATTGAAAATGGAAAACACTTTTATTTCAAGTGCCTCCCAAAGGTAATGTTAACAAAGACAAAATACCTCAAGTGAGAGAAGAAGACAGTGCGAGAGATATCTATCTATAATTAACCTAAAATGTAGGATAACTTATTTTTACTGTCTGACACTGTCTTCATTAATTCTGTTATTACTCAGCTTTTAACGTTATTTTTACTTAACCAGGATCTAAAGGTGGTGACCAGTTGGTCGACTAGATTTTTATCTAATAAATTGAACTTTTAAGACACTATTAAAATAGTGTCACACAGTTGCTTCTAGACACAATGACGATGTTCGACTGGAAATTACAGGCCTCCAGTCCTCTTTTCTCGCAAGAGACAAATCACTATTTATATGCATGTGAGCTGAGTGTTTTGGAAATACAAACTGTGTATGTAAAGTGTGGTGCATCTAACGTTTTTAGCTGTGCATCTAACCGTATTTTTACTTATGTGCCTTAGATTTACGCTTTAGAAGTGCACCTAAAAATGTTGAAAATGAGCTCTGTAAACATGCAAAATTAACTCAATTATTCTTTTTAATGATACATTTGGTGTGAAAGAATTTCCTTTTGTGCTTAATAATGCAAGTTTTTGTGCCAAAATGTAAATCGTAAAATGGGACAAATTAATGCTTTGTTTATTTCTTTTAGAATTGTGACTCTATCAAACAGAAGTGACATTATGGTTCACTTCAAGTGGACAAAGTTTGCAACACTTAGAGAGGAGCAGCTACAGCGCAGCAGGTAATAGAAATATGAATTAGTGCATGCTTTAACTTTGATATATTGTTTTGTTATACAGTAATTGAAATCTGAACAGACAATATATATATATATATATATATATATATATGGCGTGCGGAAATTAAATAGCAAAGGAGTTACTGTTCATCAGCAGGACACCTAAACCGTGTGCAATTTCACAAGTCGTTTCGGCTCTATTAAATCCTGTAACAACTGTAGAACAATTTGGGTGGAGCTACCCACTAAGGGAGCACCATAACTCATTAACGTTACTCAAAGTAAGGAAACAAATCGATGAAATTGTTTGAGGTTAACGTGGCACACGCCACATTATAAAAAAAACACTGTTTAGAGACCTCCTTGATGATGATGTTAAATGATGAAGTGTAAAAAACATTGGTTTCAAACAGTTTTCAATAATCACCCTGCCCTCAGCATTTGCATGTCATGTCTTTCTACAGCACTTTGATTTGTGTATTTGTGCTTGGATTTCGAAATCAACAAGAAAATGAATGTTTCTTAAATGGTCTTGTAACAATAAGAGCAAAAAAGAAATGAATAGGAAAAACCATTATGTTCTCGGAAAAAGTGGAAACAACCATTTTATTACCCGTTTTCTCTCTGAGCGAAGACTAAACTTGGAGATGAAAGGACGAAGAATATATAAACCTTTTTACCGATCAGTGCATACTTCCAACTTTTTGGACAGGATAGGAGTCGTACAAGTATCGATGATCGAGTAGAATTAGTAGCTGAGAAATACTGATTAAAAACGATGTCAAGTAATTATGAGTGAGCTTTAAAATCTGAATTTCAGAAGAAAGAAGTGCTTTTAAATTTAAGATTCTTTTACTGCTCTAATTAGAGGGCTCGTAAGGTAAAAAAAACCCCCTAAAATATCCTTATTATTTAATTGTGAAACTCCAAAAAAACTCTTAAAAATCTCTCGTAATGATAGGCTGTAAGCCCAAAATATTAATGTGCACTTGTTTTCCCTCGACTTTGGGTTTAAAGGCAGAAAATGATTGTAACTGTAATTTGTTAAATTATCACAGACTAGGGCAAACACAGTATATTTCGTTTTTATACTCAGTGTCAGAATTTAGCCTTAGGGTTTGTTGGCAATCTTTCAGAACCTAAAAGTGTTCATGTAGATAGGTCCTAAAATTTATAATAAAAGTTCCTTACCATATCTTACCTTACCTATCCTCTTCACTCCTCGAGGAGCAAGGCAAGGCACAGATCTATCCACCTTGACCTGTGTTTAGCAACTTCTTTCGCTGCCCTTCAGCTCGGCCACCCCAACTCATTCCTTTCTCTCTGTTGTTCCTTTCCAGGTTTCTCTTGGCCTTCCTTCCTTTTGTTTTCCCTTAGGTGTCCAATGGAGAGCCATCTTTTAGTCTTCCTAATTTCCTTTTTGTAGGACATGCTCGATGTATCGCCATTTTCTTATCTTGATGTTTTCTTTAAACGTCTGGGTTTTGGTTTTCTGATCTTATCTGGGGTGGATCTAGGAAGGGGGGGGGGGGGGTTCGGTCGAACTCCCTAAAGTAAAATAAACGCATATTTTTTGACCATACGTTTTCTTGTGAAAAACCTGACGTTGTTTTAAAGGTACTAAACGTCCACGATTATCCCTCAAAATGCTGGAAATCACCTTTCTGATCACCTACACTTTGATATCCCCCCCCCGGGCCGGGTCCGCGGGTGGCGGGGCGTGGTCGGTGACCCCCCGCGCTCGGGCCGGGGGCGGCCCTGCTCGTCGGGCGCCTTGCCGCCACACGTGCGGACGAACTCTTCGAGCGCCTGCCGGAAACGCTCCGCGAACGTCAGGACGTGCGACGGGCCGAAGCGCTTTACGTGCAGGTCCGGGCCCGCGCCGGCCCGACCTTCCGCGCCGAGAAGTCGAAGACGCGCCGGCACCTCACCGAGTTCTGGATGCTCGAGCCCGAGGTGGCCTACGCCGAGCTCGACGACGTGCTGCAGCTCGCCGAGGACATGGTGTGCCGCGCG